>CAJNIZ010046848.1:32632-50906 GCA_905231905.1 Symbiodinium pilosum | reverse complement strand
TGATGTCTCCTGGCTTGGTATTCTTGTGATGATCGGTGATTAACGAAATTCGTGAAACATAAAAAACCAATGCCAGCCAGCTATTGGGGTCCACAGCTGAGTTAATTAATCATGGGGCCGCATTAACTCTCAAACATATCTTTACATGGACGTGCGCCAAAACCATGGTCTGTATGCCTTTATGTACATGCCACTGGGTCTCCACGTGCAGGCAAATACACTGGGATCCTGATCATACTGGGACGCTCTGGGTAACAAAAACCCACTCAACTGCGCCTAGAACCTACCTACAAGCCCTAAGTCCACTCAAGTGGTTATGCCTGGGTAACACGTATGAGTTATACTTGGCTTATAAGCACCCTGAACCATGGATAGCCCTATACTAACCCTACAACGTCCACATATCACTCTTGTAGTTAGGTTGTAAGTACCCTGAAGCTCCAAGAGGGGAAGCTCCGAACTGCAGTCTTGGCCACTACCACATACTTTTTAGGGTGAAGGGTATCGGGTATCCCGCCCACACGGTAGTTTCTCAAAAAGTGGAATCCCCAGAAATACCAAAAAAGTTTTGGGAATGAAGGGCAAACAGGGCGACCTTAAAAGGCATTCCATTTAGGTAAGTTCGAAATCTCCCACATACTCCCTCTTTTGACAAAACTTTGCTGGAAGTCCCGAAGCAGGTTAACCAAGGAACAGAAGCATGTGACCAAGAATCCTGATCCTCCCCCCCCATTCCAAAAAACACATACGCCCAACATCCAATATAGATGATTTTAGAATGCGGGGAAGTTTCTTTACTGGGGGGTGAGGGCGTTTGTAATTCGGGGGGCTAACATGATTCGAGTTTTTTTTATGCTATTTTTATCTGGCAACTCTAAACCGGACGTAGGAAAAATGCTTGTAACCCATTGTAATTAACGCGTCGAACCCATGTGGGGGGTTCTCAACATTATGGGCCCCTTTGGGTAACAGATTTTATTGGTTTATTGGGACCCTTATCTTGGGAACTACACACATATATCAAGCTTAACTATCCCCACTGTGGTCCTGCTTACTGGGTCCCCCTGACCCTCAACCCTACACTCCAAACCCTAAATACCACAGTGAATTTCATTCTTTTGCCGTTCCTCCGTTCTCTACTAAGTCCCCCTGACTTTACAACTGCTAGGTTCCTGGCACGTACTGATTTGGCGTGACGCTGCGGGAGATCATATCCTGTGGCTCTGCCACCACAATATACATTTTTAGGGTAAGGATTGAAGGTGTAGAAGCCCAAGCCAAAACCTTCGAAATTGTGAGCTAGAAGAATTTCTGTGACCCCCAACCTTAAATTCCGGGGCCCCATGACCATCACATCAAACCTTTGGGTAGGTTTAGCAAGGCCTTCTTGCAACAACATGTCTTAGGATGTAAGCGCTTAACATGCTATCCTTCCCCAGATTGTGAAGTTTCCCAGCCGGAATGTTTAACATATCCCCCAACGAATCTTTCGTACAAGGGGGTGCGGCGGGGGTGCTTCAATATCAGGGGGTGCTTGTGGTAGCTTCCCTGGACCGTGGTAAAGCGTTGAATTTCAGTTGGTTATTCGGAACATAGCTGGGCTGCGGTTAAAGAATGTAAGCTGGGAAACCATAGTCTTCATATAGTCCCCCTTAAGTAGATAGAGTATGGGTTATCATAGTATATTATGATCTATTATAGTATATTATAATATATTCTAGAAAATATCAGTAGGTAGAATATGGGGTATACTGGGATTTTATTGTAATATACCCAAAGCCATCTTCTATCGACTTAAGCGGGACTATAAGTTTTTGAAGCTTCGGAGGTGCCATGCTCGTAGCCATCATCCTACTTGACGCTGCAGATCACAAGCGCCACCCGCAGCTCAGGGGGATCGGATGAGGGGAAACAGTAGAATGACAATGACCAAGAATGTCAATAGGTATGGGAAAAGAAAACCCACCAAACCACAGGGCAGGGCAAGGCGAACAGATTTGAATGACCTGCCAAGTATGGAAAGAGAGGGCGCAAGGAGGAATACCTGAATGATCTCGGCACAACGCGCTCTTGATGCTGCAAGGTAAGCTTGGGAATGCGGGGTCAGCGACATTGGAGAAATCCTGTTGGTGTCCTCGTGGCAGGCCCGGTCAAATCATGCTCCTTCCTCATATGAGCAGGTTACGAGTCTCAATAATGGAATGACAGATTACACAGGGCTTATATTTGAAATACATTCCCTTATTTCTTACTGAGAACGAGTAAGTAAATCCCTAGGCCCTGAGCCTAAGCCTCTCAACCCTTTTGCGAACACGCCTAAGTAAGGGCAACCTTAGTGGGGTGGTTCCGGAACCCTAAGCCCCGCAGCTCTGAATCTTACGCCCTAAACCCCTGAAACCTAAACCCTGAGACCTTTAAACCCCAAGCCCACAATCTCTAAACCTTAAACCCGAAGCCCGAAACTCCTAAACCCTAAGCCCGAAACTCGAAATCCTTAAGCCCTCAGCCCAAAGCCCTAAATCCCTGCCCTAAACCCACCCTAAAACCCCGAGACAAAAACTCAAATGCGCTAAGCGAGAGTTTAAACTCCTAGCATCCTCAGCATCCTCCTTAAACACGCCTATAGTACCCCCCTGTGAAATCCCCTCTTTGACCCCATTTAAGAAGTTTAGACTCTAGCTCAAATCGGAAAAACCCTAGATCCAATCCTCGAAGAGCTTCATGGCTTCCCGACGAAGCCCCTGCCTGATCCATGGAGAATTGTCAATTAATCCATAATATTCAACGTCCCCCCACCTACCCTAATATCAAACATTCCTACTGGGGTATATTGTACAAATATATGGCGAATCTTTAATCTAACGGTGCGCTGGTTAATGTAAGGGTGAGGGGATAAGGCATCCCCACCCCGCCCCATGCTTTAGGAACTAGGGTTTAGGATTCAGGGTTTCTAGGACGTATGGCTGTTTGGACGTAGTGTTTTTAGGATTTGCGCTTTAAGATTTTGCCACCTCTTGCCAACTGCCCCGCCCCAGTCTCCCATCATTTTTTGCTTAATTGATTCTTGTGCAACATTGGCAATATTCATTTGGAGCGGGGTGGAAGGGACTCAGAACGCCGGGGAAAACCTTGAGCAAGAACCCCAAAACACCTACTACAGGATCCCGAATAATTGCTAACATCACTTTAAACTATATTTTAACTAGCTTCTACCATACTTATACGGGGAATCTACGACTAGAATATTGAAAGCGATTGTGGCCCATCCTCTCAGTGGGACTATCAGGTACCCTAAACCCTAAACCCTAAACCTTAACCGTACTATCAGGTTCCATAGCAGCAACGCTGATGGCCTCTGCAAAGCGAGCATCTCGACCTGAATGTGGGAAGGTTACCATAGGGGCCTACACATTTTTGCAGACTCAGATGACGAAGAACAAGGAAAACGACATGGACAGCAGGTTTATAGAGGGTGTAGAAAAGTTTTTTTGAGATTCAGGGGATTCAGGGCTGATGGACACATGCGCGATTTTCTTCTACTATCCTACCATAATCCTAAGATGTACGTGTATAGGGTCATGCAAGCTTTTTTTCCCTGGGCTAAGGGCCTTTCTTATCATTCCCTGAATCTGCTTCATATATGCTACCTCATTTATCATTGGAGTACTGCCCCCACCCAGTAGCAATCCATAATAGGGGTCGTATTCGAGGCTTAACATATATTGATGTGAAAAAATATTTTCCAACTGTTGCTGAATGGGGGCAGTACCCAAGGTATAGTGCTCTACACCAATCAAAAATAGGGCCCCAAATTGGCCCCAAACTATCGTGCAACACCACACAGACACCTCCGACATGTTTGTAGACCCTTTACGGGTTTTCATGTCTATTGATTTGAACGTCTAGCTTTTGAAGCAACCCCCCGATAGCAGAAATTCCCTTTCTATGCAAGTGTGTGTATTAATCATTAGGAGGGTTCTGAGGTTTTATGTTTCGGACATCCTGGTAGCTACGATGGGCATTGAAAACCTTGCATGGCCGTAGTACACTATGATACCATGAATCCCCAGGATTAGCGTCCTTACGGTTATGCGTTTTTATGTATCAACCTGATCCTAAATTCTTAACCCCTAAGCCCTTAGCCATTAGGCCCTTCACCCCTAAGCCCTTACCCTCTAAGCACTTAGACCCTTAACGCCTCGGCCCTAAATCCGTAACTCCTTGCAACTTAGAAAGTACAAGGTACAGGGATGTATAGGGTTGAGGGCTTCGGGTTTAGGGATTAAGGTTCATGGCCTTAGTACATACTTATTGTGGAGTTTTTACCTTACTCTTAATTTGCATAACCTTTATACGCCCAGTTAGGGGAATTGTGCAAGAGGGATTACAAAACCCCGATATAAGTCTGAAATAGCAAGTCCATTTGACAGACCCCAATATGCTAAGGCCGTTATCATCGGGATTCGCAATATGTGGGCGTCCATTTTGCGGAACGAACCCAGACCCCTGATTAGTAAACCCCTTCCCTATAGGGGCCTTAATATTCGGATCCCTATTCTAATCCCTATTAAAACCCTAAACCCTGTTTATTAATCGGGAGTCTACATTACCTAACTCGTTGTCCAACAGTTGAAGCTCTCCTCGTAGGCATCCTGATGAACAAAAAATCTTGCTGCGTTGAGGTAAAACCCTAGGGACACCCTATGGCATTGGATAGTAGAGTATAGTAGAACATAATATAATGTAGTATATCATGATAGATTATAATACTGTTCTGACTCAAAGTCCAATGACATGCAAAAATACTCCTCCTGCCTACCTCTCAGAAGCCTGTTTCCGCAAGCCTACAGTGTTTGATCTTTTTTCTGCACGTTCTTGCTGTTTTTTAATATGACTTAGGACCCCTCCTAAGGGTTAACCCGTAGGTGTCTATAATAGGAGTATAAGTCAATCCCAAAGGGTTAAGGGTCTAAGGTCCAAGCTAAGTCCCAAGGAGTTTAGTAGGGAATGAAGGAGCGGACAATCACACCGAAATCATGAGAGTTTGGGAGGTATATGAGCTACAGTCTAAACTCCTAGTATCCCTGTTAATAACCCTCATAATAGGGGACTCCTATGCAACCCCCACTAAGGAGTTTAGACTATAGCCCATATAGGGCAAACTATAAGGATGCATCCTTCCATTCCCTACTAACAACCAGCAAGTTCTCACCTTTCATAAGTTCAGAGGCCGCCGGCAGAGTAGTGAAATGCGTCTGGTTCCCCGCCTGTCATGTCGACAAGGCTGTACCATGGAGGTAGCTCCTAGAATTTCTTGTTCTCTCTCTCTCTCTTTTTTGGTTTAAGGGGCATGGAAAACCCATGGGCTAATCTCAGCGTTCCATTGGGATGAAGCCCCCCCCACCGCAAAGACCGGCTCTGAGCAACTCAGAAGCAGCATACGTCAGCTGATAATGACAATCTGGGAATTTCTTGGGATATGTAGGGGTAAAAAGCCAATTATGGGGGCCCTTGTTATGTGTTAGGCGTTTACAATGGATTGTTTTGAGACATGACCGTATCTCACCCTAAGCTCTCTACCCTCGTTCTTCTGTTTGCCATGACACTTTGCCCCCCCAAACAAACCTAGCTGTTGCTTGGGGCTGATTCTTTACAAACATGAACATTAGGTTATTCCTCCTTGCCGCCACAAGAGTTCTCAGAAGAGGCAATAGGAATCCCAGTCGCCCCCTCCTAAAACACCTTCACCCAGACCCCCTGCGCGGATCTAAAAACTAGAAACCCCTTGAGAGCTCCTCGGAATCCCCCAATAGTAGTACAGATGTAGGAGATTATATGGGGGCGTATTATAGGGGTTATTAAGTGGGATACTAAAACTTAGAGTACGGCTCATATAGAGGGGTTACATAGCCCATTCTGTTGGCTAGCCAAATTTTTCAGGAAGAGTCTTAGGCCGGCTTAGATTACGCTCCCCAAGTAACATGGCAACCCATATAGCCCTCTTTGAAAAAGACCCTAGTGCTTTCAGTACTTTTGGGGGGATTCCATGTGGGAGGCTTCATGAATAAGAACCCAGTGTATGGGCTGTTCTCAAGATTATGGGCCCTGTTGGTTCTACATTAGAGTACGGCACCTAATATTTAGGGGTACCCAAATGGAACCCTAATTTTGGGAACTACCCATATGCTGCCATATGCTGTAGTCCTTACTATAGGTACGTTCAAAAGAGGCCCCATGGATTTTTGGACACCCCCATGCTGCGGGATCTGGGGATGTCAGAATAGGGCCTTGAATAGGGTTTAGGTTCATTCCCACTTCCAGTATCTGTCCTCACCCAGACCCCAGGGAGGTTCTAGAAGGTGGAACCCCGATGTGGTACCCTCCGTGAGTTTAAACTCTAACTTATATGAAGAACCATTGCCCCAAACAACGGTCTGTTTCTGCAAGTGTCGGGCCGAGCCATAAATCCTCCATCATGGACCCTACATGATCCTACTTCAGGGAGTTTTCCTTTGTACCCTTTGGGTTTGTACCCTTGGGTTTGGGTCTCCAAACCATGGAATATGGTCCTTCGTAAGGGTATTCGGGATCCCAACCCAGGGTTACAAACAATAAGGGTACAAATTTGAAGTCTTTGACTACCTGAAACCTTTAACCTTAAACTGCAAGCTCGGAATCCTAAAAAACAAGCCCTAATTCGAGTTTATGCTTTAGAGGGTTTCAGGGCTTGGGGGCTTCGGGCTTGCAACCCAAACCCCAAAATCCCTAAACCGGAAAACAATATATAGGGGTTATGCAAGGATAATGGAAAAGAAAATGGAAACGACTGTTTGGGGTCTAAGTTCTAGGTTTTAGGTAAACCAAATTAGACCCCTGCACCATCCCGAGCTGCAGCCTGCGTTGAGGTAGTCACTCGAGAGCTGCCGCCTGAAAAGAAGGCTACGTGGAAATTTCTCAGAACAAGAGTGTCTGGCAGGGCTGCCAACCCAGGCCCCTGGGCGGATCTAGAGCCCCGTAAGGGTTCCTAGGAATCCCCGCAGCAGTAGCATAGGGTACCATATTGGGGGTTCTATTTTCTAGATCCTCCCAGGGGTCTGCGTAGGGCGTAGGGTTTAGGGGTTGTTGTTGGAGGTGTCAAACCCTAAACCCTAAACTGTCTTACGGCTATGTGGGGATTTCAGGAGATAGTGTTTTCCGTAAAAAGGAATTCCAAGATGTCGATATGAGCTGTAATCTAAACTCCTTCAATGCGGTTAGAGAGGGCATTGCACTGTAGGGGTTACTAAGGGGGATACTAATCCAAACTCCTAGTATCCCCCCTCAATATCCCCTATAAAACTGCCCTATATGATCCCCTATTTAACCCGCGTTGAGGAGTTTAGACTCTAGGTCCTCAACCCTATACGAGTTTAGACTGTAGCTCATCTTGATTTGGGCAAAGGCATTCGGACCTTGGTTGTTGAGACATGGTTGGCTTTTTTCTGTGCTATATGTTTAGTTTAGGGTTTCGGGCTTTTATATCTGTAGGCAGCCAATAGAGCACGGCCGCTGATTTGCCTTGGGCCCGGAAATCCGGCTCTGCCGCGGGTGCGAAGCGACGCGGCAGCCCAAGCGTGGGCAGCAACTTGTGCAATACCGACACTTGTCCTGAGTTGTCGGTCTTTGTTAGAATTTTAGGGATGGTGTTTCCGGCTCCTTCGCGGGCACGGGCGGCAACCGGACTACAAGCCACCGCCCCCGCGCAAACAAAGTAGCACCCACAAGAATAACCCACTCTGGACAACGCGCGGCGCCCTTTTGAGGAAACAGTCCAGCGTCCAGGTTGGTGCCACCGAATTGTCCGCTTTGCACGCGACCAGGACGCGGCGCTTGTGACGGCCTGGGTCGCCCGGCGCCCTGGAAGATCTTGACCGAAGGGACGTCGCTGGAAGGCTTGCTGGGAGAAGAATTGCTGCTGGGAGCTCGCTGCGCAGATTCCAGCCGTTGTTGCAAGTCATCTCGCGCCTGGTACACGTCCTCCAGCTGCCGCGCGGCTTCCTCCACCGCCCGTGTTGCATCCCCCATGCCTGCAGCGTACCGGTTCGCGAGCTGCCCAGCAGCTGCTTCTGCAGATGGTCTGCTGTGGAAACAAATGTGGACGCGTGGCCGTGGCAGGCGGCCAAGAACCGGTGGTGCTCGCACAGCTGGAGCTGCACGGCGTAACAGGTGTACCCGTCAAGCTCTTCCATCTCGAAGACGCCGGTCTCGCACGAAATAGCCACGGCCACGGCAAGCACGTTGGGCTGCTCAGGCTCGTGCGCGGCCCCGTGCATTAAGAGGAGCAGGACCGCCCGCAAAACGTGCAAAGCCCATGAAAAAACACGGCGCGACATCGAGAAGCCGCATCAGGTGGGCCTCTGCTCCAGGTCCAATGGTTGTGGCGTCCCTGACTTCTGTGACGTCCACCCCCTCCCAGATGTCGCGGCCAGCCCTTTGCCAAAAAACGTGGCGGACCACCTTCGCGTCATCAACGACACCTTTGACCCAAAAAGCCTTCATGAAGGGGACGTGATTGAGGAATCACGCGTTCACCAATTGCGTCCGTGCCTCACCTCTTCATCCAGCACTGATGCCAAACTGCCTCACACGGGGATTGCCTGGGTCAGTGTGCTCGGCCAGCCATGCGGGCACGAACAAAGATGAAAGCCCGAGGTGGCACTGCGCGGGCAAGGCTCTAACCCCCAAATCCCGGCAGAGGCAGATGTCCTGAGCCCCACGAGACTGGCGCAACGCCGGCCCATCCACAGGTCTGCGAGCGACCCTGCTTGACAAGAAGAGCTGCGGGAAGGGTTGCCGGGCAAAGATGGCCTTGACTCGGGTGGCCCAGCCCTGCCACAAGTCTGGATCCTCAGCTCCACTTGCAGCGACCGCCTCTTTCAGCGAGGGCGCGAGGATGGTGTCCCATGTCTCCACCTTGCTCGCGTAGCGGAAGGCGCACAGCACGACGAGGGTTTGCCCTGGCGTCAGCCCGAGGTCGTAGCAGCATGGAACCACATGGGGAAGCCACGTGCTGCGACCCGGCGTGTTGGCTCGGCAGGAGGCTCCGCCAAGAAACCTGAAAACCAAGCAGGGTGCAAACACTTGCAAACCGAAGCCCGCTCAAGGAGGAGATTGCATGAGAACTTAGGTCAGCGCTGTCCGACGTGAGAAGGAATGAAGATCCCAAAGGAGATGCCTGCAAGAGAACCTCGGCCTGAAAAGGCTACTGGTAGCCTGAGAATCTGCAGACACCAGGGTCTACCGCAGGACTGACAGTCACCAGACACCAACAAACTACAGCACGCGCATTATGAATGAAAAAAACAAGCACAAGCAACATCACTGAATCACAGTAGAATCGCTAGTGGCTCCACGCAAGCCCTGGCCAAAACTCCTATGTGCACATGCACCTGTTTGCGCACACAGCGGATCCTGCCTTGAAGACGCGGATGATGCGGAAGTTGATGGTTGCACCCCTTCCCACATGTGCGTGCTGTTGCAAATGCTGCAAGGAGTGGCAGACTCTACGCATGATGGCAAAAGAAGCAAAAGATGCTGCAAGCACTGGTTGTAAGGTCACGGCGATCACATCCAGACAGTTCCAGGCCCAGACGGGCTCAATGAAGTAAGCTTTTGGCCCTGCGGCGGTGATGTCTCATGCTTCTCATGCGGGGCTGGAAAGCAGCTCCCTCCTGGCTTTTGCCCTGCCCGTCGATGCGAAGGGTGCACCATTCCCAATTGCATACCCAGTATGACAGAGTTCGAAAGGATGACAACAGCAAGGAAGATGTACAAACAAGTGTTGTCTGCAATGAGCTTCACTTGCTCCTGGACCTGTTCGCAGAATATGCCTGGGCACTGTGGAGCTGTTTCAATCACAGCCGGAAAATGGCAATCAACAGGTTCAACTTCTGCTCAGAATGCAAATTTTGCACGTCGTTCCTGCTACAAGGCCGCGCAATCGGGTCAGCTCCGTGGGACTGTCGTCCATTGACAACATTTGATTGAAATACTCCTCCAGTCAATCAAGGCATCGGCAATCCCAAAACCACACGAGACGTTAGTTCAGCTTCAAGGCCTCATCTGTGGCAGAGATCGCTCAGGCGGCTTGTGCAACGTTGCAAAGAGGGAAGAAGGCAGTACCAATGAAAGCGTCTCATGTGAAACGGGACTCCTTGGCAAGCTGGTAGATCAACGTCCTCTTGAGCGGGGGCTTGAAAATGCTCGCTGCGGCCTTGCATCCGCACGCAACTGTTCTTCCAACAAGCTTTGCATGGAATCCAAAGATTATGATAAATACTTCACAGAAGCCTCCGCGGGGAGCGGCGCCTTGGCTTGCCTAGGCTTGTGGACTTGGTGGACTCCGAGTCTGCTGTGAGCTTAGGCGCATGTGAGCTCACAGGCGGCACGTCCATGGACAGTGGCTGCCTGAGTAAGGCTACAAAGCTGTTGACGCCTTTCTGTTCCCACGCCTTTCCGTTCCCACTCCGCCACCAGCCAGCTCTCACAATCTACAGTTGACACAAACTGGCGGGAACTGCTGGAAAAACCTGAAACGCAATGACCTTTCTGCAAACAAGTCTGTGAAGCTGCAAACCTGCAATCTTTCCACGCCTTTCCGCTTCCACTTCACCAGCACCCAACTTTCACAATCTAGACCCAAAGGGGCGGGAATTGCTGGAAAATGTATGAAACGCAGTGGCCTTTTTGCCACTAATTCTGTGAAGCTGCACACCTGCAATCTTCCCACGCCTTTTTGTTCCCACTCCGCCACCACCCAGCTTTCACAATCTACAGTAGACACAAACGGACGGGAACTGCTGGAAAAACATGAATACCACTGGCCTTTTCGCAGCCAATTCTGAGCAAGTCCGGCGGCAGACCTGCAAGTTTGAGACCGACAGCCTCAATAGCCTCCGAGACCTTTCCGCTCCCACTCTGCCACCGCCCAGCTCTCACAGTCTCGACACACAGAACCAGGAACTACTGGAATAAACACAACATGAAGCACAGCCGCCGCTTCGCAATCAGTTTCTTTTGATGTCGGGCGACCAGCCTGTAAGTATGACGCCAACAGACTCCCACCTTTCTCGACACAACGAGTACCCAAAAAGGGATCAATGATCTGGACCCATTTCCATTTCTCGCTGTGAGCGTCTCAGAAAGTGAATCTCGCATAATATTAAAATTATCTTCGATTCCTGTACCTGTCCTCTCTACGACGCTGCTAGTAAGCTTTCCCTAAGGTAACATTCATCCTCAGCATCAGCTTTCAACCAATTCTGCTGTTTGGTTTCCAGTTCCTCTCACTTCGTGGCTTCATTCATTACCTACCACTCCCATCTTCTTGATGTGAGCCTGTTCATGGGGCTTCTGCCTCAAGACTACATGGAGTTGCTTGCATCACTGTTCAGGGCTTAGGGCTTAGTATTTTTCCGGGCTTAGTGCATTCTTTCAAAATGGATTTGCATCTGCTGTGCTGAACCTCCCGATGTCAGCATAACATGCTGGAGCTCTACGAGCTGAACCTCTAAAACCCTGAACCCCAAACCCTAAACACTAAACCTTAAACCCTAAACCCTCAACCTTACACCCTAAACCTTAAACCACCCCTCCTCCTCCCGCAAAGCCTCCAAGAACCCCTTAAACCCTCCTAGCTTCCCAACCCAAAACCCCAAAACCCTGAAATCCCTGTCCCCTTAGCAGGCTCAACTACTATGTCCCCCCCAAAACCCTAAACGCCAATTCCTGAAAGCCTTCACACTTTTTTGCACCCCAGAAGTTAGGAATGTCTGAAAAGCTTACACCCTAAATGAGCTACAGTCTAGACTCCTTAAAGGGGGGGCTATACAGGGGAGTATTAAAGGCTTATCTTGGAGTTCAGACTTTCGCTCAAATGCTAAACAACCTCAACAAATTATTCATGCTTAGTTGCAAATACGGATATGGGTCCCTGTGGTCATCCCATACCTAAAGTGGTTGCTGTACCGCATTCCCCATTGCCAGCTAAGCATGAGAAAGCAATCCGAAGCCCCAAACTCAGTAGATAAGGGGTTGTACCCCTACTCTTTTCCCTGTCTAACCCTAAACCCTAAAACCTAAACCCTAAAACCCCCAAAACCCAAATCCAATGAGAAACATCGATCTGGGGCTCGGGACACTAAGTCCCATTTCTCTGCCTGTCCAGGCTCAACGGGTCTTTCTAAAGCTGAGAGTATCTTTTGGGCAGCGCAAAAATGTCAGCCACAATATGTATGTATATATATATATATGTATGTATGTATGTATGTATGTATGTATATATTATATGTATATCTTTATGTGTATATATATATATGTATCTCTCTCTCTCTCTCTCTCTCTCTGTAGAGGTATATTACAGAGAATATACCAACATACATTCGGATCTGCCACCGTGCAAGTCACCAACAGTTGCTCGCAAAGCCTTATGCGCCCACAGTTACCCTGCGCAGGAGACTGTTAGGGTACAGGGGCTGAGCGTGACCCACCCGTGCAATAAAATTGTCTGGACAAGACTTATGGGTTACTATGCCCCACCCCAGCACAAGGCCCCTGACGAAATTCAGGCCTTGCTAGGGATTCTTGGGCCTTCTTCTCATTTCTATAATAATGTTACTATTGCTGTTACTATTCTTTGTGACTTCTTGTATCAATTAGTGAATTTGATTCTTAGGCCTTCTTAGTTTGCGGGGGGTCCATATTTGTGGGGCCCTGGTTGCCCTATCGAAACCTACGCTTTGCAAGACGATGCTGATGACGGAGGAAATCCCATGCCAGATTTGAACCCCAGACAACAAAAGCTGAGGGTGTTGTAAGATTTCTGCCGCCGAGCGCAGTCGAAACAGCTGCCCAAACTAGAGTGACTGTCTTTCCCACGGACTCCTCTGGGAGGTTTTTGGCCACTCAGCGATTTGAGTTGCTCTTGCAGATCTATGATGTGGGTCCTCTTCCCAAACCCGCAACCCTGAACCCATAAAAGCCTCCCTGTAGACACTTTGTTTGGGGCCATGAAGAGAATTCCCGAAGAGCACTCCCCAACAGCAGGAAGTGCTGCATTTCAGGATGAGATCCCTACTTGCTTTTGGGTTTAGTGATTAGGGTACTTAGACCTCCCAATGCTCGTAAGAATCAGCTTCATACCCTCAAAATACGGACGTGTCTACATACAGAGACCGTCCTTATGTGAGCTACAGTCTAAACTCCTAGCACCCCCCATAATAACCCCTATAGCAGTCCCCTAAATAAACCCCCTTTGAGGAGTTTAGACTATAGCTCATGTGTACTCGGGAGAGTTCCTCTATCCGCAAACTAACATGGAACTCGGCATCGCCCTCTTTAAAGGACAGTAGCCTGTACAATCCCCTCACCCTAATATTAAATACTCCCCATTGTGGTATATCATAATATATTATATTACAATATATTGGGAGTATTTCGTATTAAGGGGGGTTGGTGGTTTAATTTAGGGGGAGAGGCTTCCTGCCTTTTCAGGTGCCATATTAGCTTGGAGCAGTAAGTAAACTGTAGGCGGAGGTGCATCGGCCCCAATGACTATGCATAACTGGGGTTATAACTCAAGGGTGTGTGTGGAAGTGAGTATAAGTACTGGAACCCTAAACCCTAAACCCTAAACCCTAAAGTTTAGAGGAGAAGGGGGGAGTTGCCATCTCATTTTCAGTTTTTCATTTCTTTGTCCGTTCTTAAGATAATACCAGTTCTGGGTAGCCACTACTGCAAGGGCGTATCTAATTTTATAGGGCTCCGGGGTATGTTCTCGACCGCAACTGCCCAAGGACTAGAAGGGGTGAATATTCTTCATTATGCGCGGGCTTGGTATTACTGAATAAGGAGGCGCACAAAAAGGTGTAGTGTAGGAATCTGAACTAGAATTGACATTTGTCACTATCAGTCTTTTCAATCTGCACAGGAGCCGTTAGTAAGCATACTCAGAAGCCCCCAATAGGCAACATATCAAACTCAGTTATTCCCTTTATTAGCCTGCCTGTGAAGGCCTACCCTGGACCCTAAACCCCAACTAGCACAGCAGCTTACATTTTTCTTCCATTCCCCCCCTTCCCAATAATAACACAACCCCCCTCCCCACCCAAAGTCATGAATGTTCCCATCATATACTTTTTATGATAGTGTCTTCCAGTATTTTGGGGAATATTGATCATTAGGTAGTTGGGGGTTTCGTTCTGAGGGCAGGGGATCGGACGAACTGGTCAACATTTCGCCTTACACCGGGGTAGCTACGTTACGGAATGCGGAACGCTAGGGCTATCATCAATTTGGGGGTTTAAGGTATAGGGCTAGCTGCAAGATGCAGTTGATGGAGGCAATCTTGCATCACCTTCGAACCCCATAATACTGTACGGTGGAAGGCATACATACGTATAGAGTGGTGCAAGATTTCTGCCATGCACGGAATTACTGACTTAAAACTTGATATGGGGGTTTGCCAAAATTAGGGGTAACTTTTTTCTCGGTCCCAATAGTAAGGATTATAATATTGTGGGGTCTATATTGGGGTCCCCTCATTTTTGGAAAGTACCATACTTTCCCTACACAACATTCCGCAGCCAGAACGGCATGAACACGCAGGGCAGGCGAAGAGCCATTTGCAAAAAAAGGTTGCCTGATTGCTTGCGAAAATCTGAGCATGATTGGGATATTGCAATGGGAATTTCTGAAAACTGCTCTCATCGAACCTCCGGTAGACACGCGCAGAATCTAGTTGGAATGTCATTCCCTGAGAGATCTCCCCCAAATTAAACTACTGCACTTCTCCAGCTAGTGGGATGCTGGTGGCCGCATCTTCCGAACTAGAGCTTGACTGGGTTGCTGTTAAGGAACTTGAATCAAATTACTATAATACGGAAGCTCTATTACTTACCATGTACCCATATAATGGTAACTTATTTGAAGTTCCCGAGCAGCAACCCAGCAAACGCTAAACCCTAAGCCCAAGTCTATACTCCAGTGGCCTTCACACAGGCAGCACGAGCTGTTGCGATCATCCTCATCAAGCTCTTGAGGGGGAGATTGTGGTTAAGGGTTTAAGTTTTGGGGCTTAGGGTTCAGGAGTGTTTGAAGAGCCTTTTCAGGAACGGCTGTGGCTTCAACAGCATAGTCAAGACTTTTGATCTAAACGCCCACCAGCCGAACTGCCGAAATACCCTGATGTCTACATGCGCCCCACGTGAGGAACCTGCTCCGAAAGTTCTATCTACTTTGCGGCAGTTTCTCGGGGTGTAGGTTTCAGAGTATGTAAGGGGGCTCCTCACCAAGTAGCGTCATAACATAATGGCTATAGTACTTGCTCACCACATTGTCTACCTCAGTGTATTACGTACTGAACCCCTCGTATTCTAAGTCTCAACCAAAACTTCAGGCCTCAGTTAGCATAATTTCTTCATTCGCTGTTTCGTACGATGTATGCACTGACACACTCCAGCGTAAACACTGAACCCAAATCCAAACTCTCACCACGGAGACAAAAAGGGAGTTTGCCAAAACTACCTAACGTCATTACCCTTTACAGCAATAGTGACCGTGACAAGCAACATGAGTCCTAATCGTCAGTTGAGAAAACTCGAGAAAGACACCAAACAGAATCTATCGGAGGGCTGTTTGGAGAAACTCCAAGCCGTAATCCCTAAAACCGAATCCTTCAGTCCTAACCTCTGTCCCCAGACCCTACAACCAAATCCCTAACCCCTGAACCCTTAGTCTTTCAGTCCTATATACCCCCAAGCTTTCAACCCTAGCTACTAACCTTAGACCCTGCAACCCAAGCCCTAAACCCTAATCCTTCAATCCTATACATCCCCAGACTCCCAAAAGGATCTTAAAAATTAGACTCCCTATATAGACCCATTATGACCCCTACATAATCCTTATATCACTTCCCATATGGTTCTAGGGGATCTATCTTTTAGATCGCTTTAAAGGTCTGGGTCTTCAAAATCCCTGTAAAAAAGAAGCCTAGTATACTATCAACCCATCATATGCATCGACCCAAGGCGGCTCCTAGCATCCAACTGCTGCACGACCCCGTGGCGTAGGATCTGTGTGCCGCTCAAAGTCAGGGTATCCAGCTTGAGGGTTATGGCTCAGAGATTGCATAAAGGGCTAACCCTAGAGCCTAAACCCTAAATCCTAAACCCTGAACCCTAAAACCTAAACCGTAAATCCTAAACCCTAAATCCTAAACCCAAGGGGCTAGGGTTTTGTGCCTGGGCTTGGGGCTCCAGGTTTCTCAAGAGGAGGGGTTCTCAGGCACCCTTGGACTATCAGGATTTCATCTGGGGGTTGTGGGGTATTTACAAGAAGTCCGAACAGGTTAAAACGTCCATCATCAAAACAGGACGTAGAAGCTCTTCCTTTTCTTGCTGGGTGTTACTAAGGCATAAAGGGATGCAAAAGAAACTGAAAAGTCTACTGTTGGGAAATTCCAGAAACTACTGTAGGGATTGATTCCTGAATTCCCTGGCAAGAACATGCAATTCTTTGGTTTAGGGCCTAAGGGACGTAGAAGCCGCTGTTTCTGTTAGGCTGGGGGTCCGACCATGGTACACCAGCAATCCCAAGTGGCCGGAAAGTACTGGGTTACTGTTAAGGAATTGAACCTAAGTTCTAAATTCAGGAATTCACTATGTACCCTCATGGTATTTGTTGAAATTACTTAGCAGCCCACAGTAGGAGGAGCTACAGCAGGTTCTTGGGCCCGTGACTTTGCAGGTCGCCAGCAGGCCTCTTGTCAACACATTCATGGTGCTGGCGTTGCTTCCGAGACTTACGGGTTTAGGGTTTACGGTTTAAGGTTTAGGTGTACAGAATCGACGGAAAACCTCGTCAGTCGAGCAGCTTCGGATGGACCAAGGAGTCGTCTCTGAGAGGCCACCCACAAGACACTGTTAGGCCGGAAGCAAGACGTTTTCATTGCCGGCCAGGACAATATCGTCCACGTGGCAACAGATTAAGCCGAGCAGCTGTGGTCGCCCATTGGCCCATTCTACCAGCTTCCAGCAACATGGATCTGACTTCAACTGAACCATGCCCAAGCTGGTCAAGGTCTTGTTGACGTCGCGATACCACTCCAATGGCGCGTTCACAAGTCTGTAGGCAGCTTTCGCCACCTGGACCGCTTCGTTCTCCCCAATGTGGAGTGCCCTTGCTAATTCCGGTGCGAGACGGGCATAGATGTTTCTTGCAAGCTAAGTCGGCGCAGTTGCTTGTCGATGTACCAGTTGCCTGCTGCAGCGGCTCCTGGTTGGGCTACTTGTTGTCAGTTCCCCAAAGTCGGGGTCCTGGTAACCCACAACAACAATCCTGGCCTTGGGAGCTCCTCATTCCTTATAGGTCAGGATCCAACGCATGTTCATCAGGCGCTCTCCACCACGCTGGCGTCGCCATTTGTTGATGTAGATCGTTGTGATGGAGTCAAAGGCCTCTGATGGGAACTCATCTTGGGCTATTCCCTTCACAATCAGGCTTAGAAAGGGATCTTAAGAAGTAGCTACACTACAAACGGGATGGGGCACGTACTCATTACTATGCCTCCTATAACATGTGGTGAGTGCTGCTGTATGAGGTGGGGAGAATGAAGCATGCCTTGAGGTTTTGGCTTTGAAGTTCAGGGCCCTTTCTTGGGCGTTTCTGTACAATAATCTCTTGAAGCAGGTGTACCTTTGGGAGCCCCAATGATACAGAGGGACTGCGACAGATCTTTGTAAGCCGCAATAATCCCTTCCCCCTAATAATAAACGACGTCCTCCCCCCCCCTCCCCCCGTAATAATAAATAATCCGGGGAGTCAGAAATTATTTATTATTAGGGGGGACTATTTATTGAAAGGATTTAGTAGGGCCGCCTTTAAAATCCTTTTAAAATCAATTAAAATCGAATTAAATCCCGTTAGAATCAATTGAGATTGAATTACAATTCCTTTCAAAATCAATTAAAATCGAAATAAAATCCCGCTAGAATCAATTGAAATTTAATTAAAATTCCTTTTAAAATCAATTAGAATCGAATTAAAATCACGTTAGAATCAATTGAGATTGAATTACAATTCCTTTCAAAATCAATTAAAATCGAATTAAAATCCCGCTAGAATCAATTGAAATTTAATTAAAATTCCTTTTAAAATCAATTTTAATCGAATTAAAATCACGTTAGAATCAATTGAGATTTAATATAAATTCCTTTTAAAATCAGTTAAGATCGAAGAT
>CAJNIZ010046848.1:8938-23343 GCA_905231905.1 Symbiodinium pilosum | reverse complement strand
TTTTTTTTTTTTTTTTTTTTTTTTTTTTTTTTTTTTTTTTTTCGGAATGTTGCTAAACGTAGGGGTCTTGACGCTGTTTTGGACGCAGAAATAATTCGTACAGAAAAAGGCGCAGGAGGCAGCGAATCCCCTGTGATGTACAGTACCTGGGGGTGTTTCAGGGTAGAGAATTTGTGACTGCTCGTTTTCGGCAGGGGCCGATTCTTATGTTATGACATAGCTTTCACTTGTTCTTTCTCATTTGCTGAGGTTCTTGAGGTNNTGAGGTGCGCGCCGGTTGCTCTGGTAATGGGATGCTTTCGGAATACGAACGTTATTAGGGTGTAGGCATGGGTGCTGTGATTGTCGTATGCTCTCGGAATTTAGCTTGGACTAATGGAGCGTAGCTTGGACTAGTGAGACCGATCCTTGGACTAAAAAGAACGATCCTGAGAGGAATGGGGCGATGATAAAATCAAATCAGAACTCCTCACACTCTTGGACTAACGGGGCGTAGCTTAGACTAATGGGAACGACCATTGGACTATCCAACACGGACGATGCCGCGAACATGTGGGAAAACGTGGGACGGTAATCCGTCCGGCAGCAGCAACAACCACCACCGCCGCTGACAGCTTCAGCCGCCGCCACCGCCAACAGCGCCGCCGCCACCGCCACGCCACACCCCCACCCCCACCCACCGCCACCCCGACCCCCACCCCCACACCCCACCCCCTACCCCCCACCTTCTACCACCACTATTACTACAACCTGGCGCTCTGCAGGGCGCCTGGGGTTAAATTTGGGTGAGGCCGCCGTAGCATGGGGATTCCTTAGTCGTTCCAAAAGCATCACGTTTGAGGCTGAGATTTGCAGAAAATCCCTGAATGGACGACCATTGCAAGCGAGCACGACCAAACAGCAGGGCATTCGCGGGGTCCCAGAATGGGGATAGTGAAGGCATGGAGGACAGGGCACGAGAATGCCTACCAAAGCCTGCAGGCAGCGACATCAGATGATGGCAAAGGCGCCGAGTCAATCCTGCACCTCTAGACTCTAGACCCCAAACCTCAAATTCAAACTCTAAGCCGTAAAATTCACCGTTGAACCTAGACCCGTTTACCAAGATGCCCAGGAGATCCAATGGTTGAAGCACAAAGAAGCGTCTTGCCTAGGCAGCGGAGTTGGAAAGCTTTGGGCCAAGAAAGTCCATTTGGGGTTCAGGGATTAGGGTTTCTGTCGGGGTCAGGGATTAGGGTTTACATAGGGTTCAGGGATTAAAGGCTTGCTTAGGGCTCAGGGATTGGGGTTTGGGCTCAGGGATTGGGGTTTGCTTAGGGTTCAGGAATTAGGGGTCTACTTATAGGTTCAGGGACCAGGGGTTTACTTATAGGGTTCAGGGATTACGGTTTACGTTGGCCTCCAGTCAAAGGTGGCCAGCAATTCCGTTTTGCGGTGGCCAGCAATTCCGTTTTGCGGGCTTGGGTCTACGGGCCTAGGGAATTCAATGATCAAAGTTAAAGAGACAGGGGTCCCAGGCCCTGTTAATACCCTAAACCCTAAACCCTAATCCCTAAACCCTAAACCCTAAAGCCTAATCCCTAAACCCCATGCTGCAAGCAGGTATCATGAAGGTCCATAGAGGTCAGCATTCAGACTTAGGATGAACATGGACACATGTTTGGCTGAAGGTAAAAGAGTGCGTGCGCTTTGTTGTGTGTGTGTATTGGGTTGTACCTTGCTATCATTATCTTGGAACATCCTACATGTTTTCAATCTAACTATCAAAAGCCAAGGGAAAGGTCAGGAAAACCCTAAGACATCATCGTGAATACTTCGCCCTAAAGGATCAAGTCCAACACTCCCGTCACACTTGTTCATTGAGCCCTGTCTGGCGTGCCATAAACATCGTGATAGTAGTAGAGGCACAGATCTACACGCTAGACCCTAAACCCTATACCCTAAACCCTGAATCTTAAACCCTAAGCCCAGAGCCCTAAATCCTAAACCCTATACTTGAGCCATTAAGCTGCGGAATGAAAAGATCAGACCTCAGACCCTAGACTCTAGACTCCAATACATAAGGGTTTTGCTTTTTTGCTCCGCTAAATAATGGAGAATCAAATGGAAAAGAACATGGAACATGAAATGGAAACTGGGATTACATAACTCCAATAGATAAGGGTTTTGTTTATGTACCCCAACACCCAAAGATCCAATAGAAGAGGTTTGCGGTCTAGGGTATAGCCCCAACCCTCCAAAATTAGGATGCTACGACGATCATATGCCTGCTACAGGGGCTGGGGATCCAAAATCATCTGCACCTGAAAAGCGTAAATAAGCCCACTGTCGAAGTATCCATAAACCCTAAACGATACAGAGTTTAAAGCTCCACAGCACTACAGCCCCAACACCGTGCGGGCCTGAAGCGTTTACACCTACAGTTGCGGCTTCTATAGAAATAGGGTTTAGGGGCTAGGGCGTCTTTACAAAAGGGGAGCTAGCTCGCTTCATAGATCTGAGCATCTAAACCCTACACCCTAAACTCTCATCAGATTTGGAGCCACTCTGTTTTTACCCCCTCCAAGCCATGAGACCCCTCAAGCTTACGCCCAGAACTCGAACCTCAAGCCAACCTGGGGCACTTGTTGGTACCCCAGAAATACCCTTTAGGGTTTAGGGTGTTGGGTTAGGGTTAAGGATTTAGGGTACCCCAGTATACGTATTCTAACCTATTTTTATTCCGGACCTTTCTTCTCGGCAGGAGAGCTAACCAGCATGCACCTCCCAAACATGGGTCCCAATTTTTTCAACTCAGCCTTCAGCTTGAACCTGGGAGGCCATTTTGAAAGGCTGAAGAAGGAAGTGGCCTGGCTTGTTCTAGAAGTTATCCTGGGTCCCCCAGCAGTACCCTTTAGGTTTTGGGGCTGGGGATTTTGGGTTTTGGGCTTTGGTTTAGGGTTCAGGGCTTAGGGTCTAGGATCCCAGTAGTACCTTTTTTACCTTTTGACTGGGGGTCTCCTTGCTAAGGTTGAACATTAGGAAGGAGGTTACTCTCATTATTGAGGGGGTAACTGGGGAACCTCATATCTCAACAGAGTTGTTCAAATTAGTTACCCCAGACCCCTGATTAATAAACCACCTCCCCTTAATAGGGACTATACTAGGGATCCTAGTATTTAGGCCCTGAAAAGGAGGGGGTTTATGAATCATGGGTCTACATTCAACCCTAAACCCTAAACCTTAACCCTAAAACCCTAAATCCCTAAACCCTAAACCCTAAAACCCTAAAACCCTGAATCCCTAAACCCTAAACCCTGGGTCTACATTAAACCCTGAAGCCCATAAGGAGCCGTTAGGGCCAGCAGTGCCTGCCTTCAGGCAGGAGTCTAAGGTAGACGCCCAGTGAACTGCTTTTTGTTGTGGGGGTTTAGGGTTGGGGGGGCTTAGGGTTTAGGGATTAGAGGGTCTAGAGGGTTTAGGGTTGAGGGGGCTTAGGGTTTAGGGATTAGAGGGTCTAGAGGATTTAGGGTTGAGGGGGCTTAGGGTTTAGGGGGTTTCGGGTCTTGGGCGCGGGGGTTTAGGGTTTATTATGTGCCTGTGGTGTCCAGTCATTTGTTATTGCCGAATTTTCCAGTGCAATCCTGCAAATCCAGCGTCATACCCGCGGAGGTGCACAGGTAACCAACAAGGTACCCAATTTTGGCTAACCTGTCAACGCGAACTTGGCATTGTAAGATATCTTGTAGCCGGCCGCCTTATCATCTCCCTTGCCAAGATCATATTCGGGCTCTTTGTGGGGTATACCAAGCGTGTCACGCCAAATAGTCTCCACGAAATTAAGGGTCCTTACACATAGCTGAATCGGGTTCTTATGGGGGTTCGGCTTTATTGTTTGGGGTTTAGGGTTTATTGGGTCTTGGGTTTTGGGTTTGGGGGGTTTGGGGTTTAGGGGGCTTAGGGTTGCAGGGGTTTAGGAACTATGGGGGGGGTTAGGGTTTATTGGGTTTAGGGTGTAGGGCTGAGGAGCTCTAGGGTTTAGCATATCATGTTGAGGTCTATTTGAAGTACCCCATATCAGACGTTTTTCATGTGTAGGGTCATCACCTTTTCCTCTATGTGGTAGTTTTTCAAAATACCTGTCCCCCAAAAGGCCATACATAGTTTAGGTTCCCTGTTTGGTTAGGATCCCGTTTAAGGAAGTGTATTCCCAATGGTCTCTCCTTTACAAGGACCTTTAGAACAACCCTCATGTGGTATGGCAATAACCCGCTCCCCCTAAAAATGGACCCTCCTATCACCTAAAAAGAACCCCACTGTTCTAATACCAGTATATACTAGAGGTATATCTATTATTAGGTGGTGGGGGGCTTACACTGTGTTGGGAAGGTGTCCAAAAGGCACGAACCAACCCGGCTCAAACCATGAACCATAATGAGTAGTGTCTTTTCTGGTGGTTAAGCCTAGTAAAATTATATTCCTGATATAAAATAATATACCCCAAAAGGAGGATATAGTCTTACTCTATATTGGGTACCATAGTATCCCCAAATTAAATACTACCCAAATGAAACCTGAGTTCTAAACCCCGAAACTGGCTTGCTGTCAAGGAGCTCAAGCTAAGTTACCCTGATCGGGAAGCCGTATTCTTTACTACATTCACCTATTTTGGAGCTTGAGCCAAATCGCCACATAACCCCTTTACAAGCCCTATGAAGGGAGCCCACACAACAAGCCTTAAACCGTAAATCCTAAATCCCAGACCCCTCAACCCTCAATCCTAAACCCAAACCCTAAACCCTAAACCCTACGCCGCGGGAAGCCCGGTAAATCCTGCAAAAAATCCGGCCTTCGCATCCAGCGTATCTGGCCGAGCAGGACTCTGCAAGACTCGCTTCATCAAAGTCTCCTACGTAGCCCCATGCGGTTTAGAGTTTAGGGATTTAGGGTTAGGGATTTGGGGTTTAGGCTTTGCGGATTTTGGTATACCACACAACGGGAGAATCTTCATATTAGGGAGCGGGGGTTGATAGTAAGGGGAGGGGATTACTTAGACGGGTTGGGAAACAGCTAAATGGCTAGAAAACCACGGTTATAAGGGGTTATAAGGGCTTATGATCAGAATTACTAACCATTTACCCACTTTCCAGGCCATATAAGTAGAGAACTCAAAGCCACATGGCCGACGGAAAAGCTGATGAGTAGCTAGGAGCCAGGTTACAAATACCCTGACGTAAGTTAAAACGAGTTATCCTTGCGACGCCTCCTCTCCCTGGTGCTTAGGAGGGAATGGGGGGAATGGATTATAGGGTATCTTATTATCTTGGGTTTCGGGTTTAGGAATGGATTGTAGGGCTTTTTATTTGGGATTGTATAGGGACTACTATAGGGATCCATTCCCCCCATTCCCTCCTAAGCACCAGGGAGTCTTGCAACTATCCATGAACCTTCAAGTGATCTTTGGCGTTTAGGTGGGCACCCCTACAGGCTTGAGGGATAAATGGGGGGTACTGTTGATACTAAAAATCCTGCATGACCTTCGTATACTATAGCACCACAATTCCCAAGGTATAGGGTACTTAGGGTCATGCAGGATTTTTAGTATCCACCGTAGGGTTTAGTTTTGGCAGATTAAGGGGAGAACCAGATGGAGATTCAGAGGAAAAGAGAAAGGAAACTACGCTTATACAGGGGGGTTCAGAAGGATGGTATGTAGGTACCTACTTAATTCGAATTGGGTTTTGGGGCGTTGTCTTTTTGCAGCATATGCAAGGATTCTAGGAGAATCGTATGGGTAAGCGTTCAGGCATCTACAATATACACAGGGTACCCTGAGGTGTCTTCAGAGGGTTTATAGGGATGTGACAGATTTAGGACTCTAAACCCTAAACCCTAAAGCTTAGGCTTATGTCTTTGGAAAATTTGAGTTCCCTTCGGGAATTGAATGCTCACATGAGCTACAGTGAGTGTTTCCTACATAATTTGCTGGACATGGGTTCCTTGGTTTAGGATTTAGGGTCTAGGGTTTAGGGTTAAGGACATAATAGGCACTATACTACGCTATAAGAGGGACCCCTGTGTCCACTGTTAAGTGTCCCTTAATGAGGCTAATATTGACAGTATCACACATGGCTTGGGGCCTTAGGGCTTTAGGGCTGCAGGGTTTCAGAGCTTTACGGCGTTTAGGGTTCAGGGCTTTAGGGTTTAGGGTTCAGCGCACTGAATGCTGAAGGATCTTAGGCTGTGATGTTCAAGGCTCAGAATTCAAAGGTTAAAGCTTGTGGTTTCTTAGCAGGATATAGTCCCCCTTGAGTAGATGGAATATGGCTTTGGGAATATCATAATAAGATCCCCGTATACCCCATATTCTATCTACTTAAGGGGAACTATAGACGGACTAGGGAATCCTTAAGCTCAGAACCCTGAACCCTACACGGATTAGGGTCTAGGGTTTAGGCTCTTGAGGCTAGACTGCATCAGGATCACAAGGGGTGAGCCAACCACCGATAATGATACTGAACCGCATCAACAACTCCAACGGAGCCTGAAATGCCCCAAATCCCCTAAACTCTAAACTCGAAACCCAAATCCCTAAACTCTAAACCCAAATCCCCAAACTCTAAACCCTAAACCCAAATCCCCAAACTCTGAACCCTAAACCCGCATCCTAGGATGGTACCCGCCCTTGGCCCACAACCTTGGTGGCGCATGTCGACATCCCCCTAGACTTTTCACGAACCTGCTATTGTTAATACTTCCTTGGGTTAAGCCCTAAACCCTCAGAAACAATTCCAAAGTAGACTACAAATCCTGCTTCCCCGCAGCCATGGGAACAATAGCAACTCCTAAACCCTAAGCCCTAAGCCCTAAAAGGCATCTGTGAGACTCGGTGCCAGAACTGGTGGTTTTCCCAAATAGGGGGACCCCAATATAGACCTCCCCCTATCCTAGTAATAGAGAACCAAATCAGGGCTTATATAGGGTGTAGAATTCAAGTTTAGGGTTTGGACAACTAGGGGCTATTTAGGGGTTACATGGGGATGTACAGGGATACAAAAGGCCTAGGGATAATGGAACATTACACGGAAACATAATAGACAATGAAATGGAACTGGAGGTTATGTAGGGGACTTATAGGGATAACTCTGGGGCCTTCCTTCAGGAGTGGGCCAAGATGTAGATATGTAAATGCTCTTTTTCTTGGGTTTTGAAATCCGAAAGGCATAGGTTTGGGTGGTTTTTTGGCTTCCCGAGACGGCGTGGGGAAGGTGAATCTGGTAAATGGTGAGCCACCATTCGGCCAAAAAACCCTAAAGCCAAAACCCTAAACCCTAAACCCTAAAAGCGTAAGCCTAACCAGTAAACCCTAAACCCCCAACTCTCAACACTAAACCCGAAAGCCTAACCTCTGATCCTAAAACCTCAAGCCTAACCTCTAAACTCTCATCCCTCAACCCTCAACCCCAAAACCCAAACCCTCAACCCCTAAACCCTACACCCTACACCCTAACCCCTACACCCTCAACCACTCGAAGCGACCCTCTGGCCTGACGATCCCCGCTTCAGTGCTACATCACAGCAAACCCTTAGATTGGGTTGCAGTTAAACAGCTTATTAAATTAAGCTGCCATAATGGGTATAGATAGCAATTTATATGGTTGCCCTCATATAGTAACTTAAACTAAGTTCCTTAACAGCGACCCAGTTTAGGGTTTAGGGGCCATTTAGGGGTTAGGGTTTGGGGTTCAGGATTAAGGGTTCAGGGTTTAGGGTTCAGGTTTTAGGGCGGGGTTTGCGGTTAGCAGACCTGGACCCCAAAAGCACGTAGACTGGCGGCTTTTTGGACAATCTTTCATAAGTATTGGGCCAATTTCTTAGCCCTAAACCCTACGCCTTAAACTGTAATCCCGAACCCTAAACCCGAAATCCTAAACCGTAATCCCAAACCCTAAGCCTCAAATCCTAAAGCATCATCCAAAACCCAAGCCCGTAATCCTAAGACCGGAGCCATACTGTTGATACTAAACATCCAACATGACCTTAGTGTTCTATACTACCATAATTCCCAAAGTTTACGGTACTTAGGGTCATGCAGGATTTTTATTATCCAAAGGCTCTAAACCCTAAACCCTGAACCCTAAATCCTAAACCCTAAATGCTCAAACATGAGCCACAGGTATCCTTTGTTTTGCTTTTGCTGGACATTGCAGCGGTAAAGGCACTTCCCCAAGCCTGCCTCAGCTCTATGGCAGCGGGAATCGGGATTAAGGTTTAGGGCTCGGGCTTCAGAGTTTAGGGATTAGGGTTTAGGGATTAAGATTTAGGGTACTGCCCCCCGACCCGGAAAAAGTATGTAGTAGGGTAATTTAACTGAAAGGTTCGGGCAGTACCTAAGGAGTAGGTTTTCCGGTTTAGGGCTTCGGGTGTAGGATTCAAGGTTTAGAGCTCGGTGGTTAGGCTTTGCAGTTTAGGGTTCAAGGTTTGGGGCTTAGGGTTGCACGTTTAGAACATAGGAGTTGGGGTGGTACGGCTTTGGGGTTTAACCCAGACACCTGATAAATTAACCCCTTCCCCTTAATATGGATTGTAGTAAGGATCCCAATATTTATGCCTTCAAAGGAGGGGGTTTATTAATCATGGGTCTACATCAGGGTTTAGGGATTCAGGGTTCAGAGTGGTAGTGCTGAGTGTCGCAGAGAAGAGGCCTTGGGATTTTGGGTTGAAAGGTTTACCAGGCTTGATCCCGAACCTTTTCAAGAGGAAGGGCCAAGAAGCACGCTGCCTGTCAGAAATCCCCAACCCTAGCTTAATAAGCCCTAGAAACCCTAAACCCTAAACCCTAAACCCCTAAACCCAAACTCTAAACCCTAAACCCTGAACCCTCTAAACGTGGTTTTCACCTCAACCTCTCAACCCTAAAGCCTTAAATCCTGGTTGCAACCTCATGATGAATCCGGATCCTCTCAGTTGAATCCATCTACAGCTGTATAGATTCACAGGTGGGTAACTTCCCTCAGTAGGTTTGGGGCCCCTATGAAGAATTGAAAGCTTTTTTGCACTGTAGGGCTTTTTTAGGGATCATATGCGGGTTGAGGGTAGTGATCATTAAATACTCTTTTCCAACCTACCTCTGTTCCATTCATGGAACTGCCGGACAGAACCCCATAACTGTAGTAGGGTTCTGCAAAGCGTCAGCATTCTCAGACGCGGTCGTCTTCAGGCCCGCGCAAAATCCAGCAAACGTCCATTACGTCCCATTGACGTCATTGACCCGCTGACAGCATGCTGTGTCAGCGGTGCAGGCGTGCCGCCACAGAGACCGTCCTGTGACCGGACTCATGGCTGTGATCAGCTGACGCACGGTGCTCGGAAAGGAACCTAAGCCCCTAAGCTCATACGGTTTAGGGACTAGGGTTTAGGGTGGTGGGGCTTGGGGATCAGCGCTTAGAAGCTAATTGAAGTCATGGGTTCGCCCACCACATCCCTTATACTACACCCCCCTTACTTAGGCTAATCCAAGAATACTTTGGACTTTCGGGTGGACCTTAAACTGTTTGGATACCTCCGGTGACGCTTACGAGGCATCTGGTTGAGGAATGCAGCATGGATGCTTCTTGCGTCTTCATGTGTTACTTGGTGAAATCCTGCACCACTGGAAGCTTCATAATTCCAAGAATAACAAAGGCATTGTGGGTAACCCATTACCCAGTATATGCCACCACCATGCGACTTGCATTTTTTCCTTCTTGTAGGGGTTAGGTTCCCAGAAGACCTGAACAACCCAAAACCCTAAACCCACAGCTTCGGCATCCTGATTGCCTGGGTTGCTGTTACGGAACTTAAATTAAGTTACTATATTGGGGAAACCCTATAGGGTTTAGGGTTTAGGGTTACCATATTGGGGAAACCCTATTATCTACTATATATACCCATTATGGTAACTTAATTTCAGTTCCTTAACAGCAACCCTGATTGCGGGGAGAATGTCTCCATCAGCAACAGGTTAAGTCAGTTCAGCCCTGGACCATAATCATTATGGCTTGCACTACCACATTCCTATAGAATCTCTGAACCCTAAACCTTGGGTACTGCCACCCCCAGTAACAGTCTATGTTAGGGGTCCTATTAAGGGCTATATATAACCATATTTTACTTATTATCCAACTGTTACTGAGTGGGGGCAGTACACAACCTCAACCCCAAGTCCTAAACGCTAAGTCATACCACCCTGGACCCTCATCCCTGAATCCTAAACCCTCATCCCTAAAACCTTATCCCTAAACTCTAAACCCTCATCCCTAAACCCTTATCCCTAAACTCCAACTCAGAACACATGGTGGTTGTTCAAAATACCTGTCCCCAAAATGGCCATGATGTAGGTTCCCTCTTTGGTTAGGATCCCCTTTTGAAGGAAGTGTATTCCCAATGGTCCCTCCTTTACAAGGACCTTTAAAACAACTCCCATGTACCCGAAGTTGGGATGCTCGTGGCAGACGTAAAGCCCCTGCAACCCGGAACTTTGTATCCCAAACGCCTACAACTAGAGACCCTAAAACCCTAAACCCTAAACCCCTAAGCCCTAAACCCCTAAACCCTAAATCCCAAACTGAGCATATGTGTTATACAAATTCAGAGTCCTGCCCAGGCCAGGCCCCTGGCGCATCAAGCTTAAGTCCAAGTTCTTCCGCATCTCTGAGAAGCTTTAGCACCTCATAGTCCAAGCTGTTTAAGGGTTTAGGGTTTAGGATTTAGGGTTTAGGGTTTAGGATTTAGGGTTTAGGATTTAGGGTTTAGGATTTAGGGTTTAGGGTTTAGAGTTTAGGTTTAGGGTTGGGGATGAGTTCGGAATAAAGGAATAGAATCCCTATCTAAGCGACTCTGTTATTCCCTACTAACCCCCCCAGTAAACAATCTTGCAGTTGGGCGTGGTGATCTGATGCGTAGGGTTTAGGTTTTAGGAATTCATCCCGGGATGTTCCAAGCCCTAAGCCCTCGAAAAATGTATCTTTTCAAGGCCTCTGCTTTAGGCACCCCTACTTGAATTCATAGCTGGGATTCTGCCCCTCCTGGATCCCCTCCCCTAATATTACCCCCCCCTACCCGCTCATACTTAATACTCCCTTATAATATACCACAATGGGGAGTATTCAATATTACGTGGGTGGGGGGGGGTTTAATATTAGGGCAGGAGATTCATGTCAATAAATGCTGGGATTCTGACCTTCCTTAATTTGAAACAGGTAACGTATACAAGGACTGCAGTGGGAGTTGTTCAAGTCGAGCTATCGCTCATGAGCACTACTTGGAGCTTCTCTGTGATCATAACCCAATTATAACGGGCACCAAGAAACCAATTCTAACCACATTGGGGGGCTTGGGAGTCTTACAATTGGATTATAAATACCATCATAACTGGCTCGAAAGAAATCTACGCCGTAGATAAGGGAGATTCCGAAGGACTTCACATTGGACCGACCGCGCAAGCATGCTGTTTCGGAGGGATTACTTGGAGGTTCATCGGCTAAGTATCTACTTCTATCTCGGTTTACAACCCTACTTGTAATCCCCCTAACTGAGCTCCTGCAGTGCTACAGGTTACCCCAATTGCCAGTAATCAACATTATAACTCCAGTTATAAGTAGTTACCAAGCCCCATGTACCTTCAAGTAAACAAAGGAATTTAAGATCGAAACCATGGGCCCCTAATGTGAGTGCAAACCTGCTATGTTGGTGGTTGAACCTAGTAAACTTATGTTCCGTATATATATATATATCCCAAAATGAGGATATCATCTTACTCTATATTGGGTAGCATAATACCCCCAAACAAAATACCAGGTAGAGGGACACCAGGATGAAGGGCACATACTAGGGACCCATAGTTCCAACCCTAACGGAAGCAAGGGCTTCGAAAGCGTCTATCCCATCTGGAGCTACTTGGCGACCACAAGGCTCTATAGCCCATTCATACCAAGATTCAATAAACACACAGGAAAATATCATGCAGAGTTAAGTAGCGGTATATAGGGCTATACAGGAATCTACAGGGGCATAATGCATACATGGGCGTACAGACTAATTCTAACCTCACTCCACACTTACTCCAAAAAATGTATGCCGAAGTATTAGGGCAAATGAAGGTTCTCATCTTCTAGATTCCCCAGTAACCACTTGTAAATGAGGGTGCCCTTTTCCTAATTTTCATTAATACTAGAGGGACCCCAAATAAAAGGGAAAAAGGGTACCACTGGGGTTCTCATATCTGAGTGAAGGCGCCATGTTTCCTCAAAGCCTGTACCAAGGTCGCCTGGAATCCCATGGCTAGACCTCCTGTGTGTTTGGAGTTTAGGGCTCCAGAAAGTTCTCAAGCTATGCGCTTCAGAACACTTTTTCTTGTCTTGGGGAAACGGCGGGTTTCATCTACTTAAGGATGTCCCCCCCAGCGCGTACCCTCCTCGCGCGCGCGAAAAAACGTGTCCCCCCCCTAGCGCGTGCGAAAAAACGCGTCCCTCCTCGCGCGCGCGCGCGAAAAAACGTGTCCCCCCCCTAGCGCGTGCGAAAAAACGCGTCCCTCCTCGCGCGCGCGAAAAAACGTGTCCCCCCCCTAGCGCGTGGGAAAAAACGCGTCCCTCCTCCCGCGCGCGAAAAACGCGTCCTGAGTATGGGATGAAAGCCCTTCTGGAACGCTGCCTCCAACTAAAGCCGGAAACTGGGAGAGTTCTGGAACCTCTGGAGATTCCAAAGCCCTAAACCCCCCAAAGCATCAGAGTGCCAGCTACAGTGAAGATTAGAAGCAGCTGGGTTTAGAGTTTAGAGCTTAGGTTGGGTACTGCCCCCCTAACAGTTGGATAACAAGTATAATATGGTTATATATAGCCCTTAATAGGACCCCTAATATAGACTGTTACTGGGTGGGGGCAGTACCCAAAGCTTAGGGTTGAGGTGCAGGGCCAGATTCAATCCCTGGCCGGCAAGGCAACTCAAGCGCTCATTCCCCAAGCCCGAAGACCCAGGTTCTATGCCCTAAACCCACAACTCTGAACCCTCAGCCCAAAATGTTAAGACCCCAAACCCTGAACCCTGAGACCCTTAAACCCTAAGTCTCTGAACCCCAAAGTCCTGAACTAGAGGGCTAGTGGAATCTGTAACTTGCGTACTGCCCCCACCCAGTAAGGGTAATATCAACGGCTATATATAACAATAACATAACTATTTTCCGGTTGTTGCTGAGTGGGGGCCTAAACCCTAAACCCAAGGACCCAATCTATAACCCAGATGCCTTGGAACCTATCACGGGGCCTTTTACTGCAAGAGCTTCTGAGGCTAGGGGTATGTGAGCGGGGTCGGTACCTCTTGAAGGCCCTAGAGAAGGATCATAGTATTTTGAGGTCCCCCTGTTTAAGAAGACTACCATGCGTACCAGGGAATTTCTCATACTCACCATCCCCAACCAATGCCCACATGCAAGGTCCCTGGCGTTTCGATGGCTCTGGGCTTTGGCACACCTGGGGACGACATGCGACAGCCCACCCGGGCACTCCTTTCAGGGTTTATATAGCCCCATAATTATGTAGGATTACATAAGGAATTTTCTAGGGACATATACGGGATCTTATAAACATATGCAACAGCCCTACATGCGCAGGTCCCTAACCCCTTTGTAAGCGCAGGGGGTCTTGGAGTAGTTTTTCTAGGGCCCCTTCCTGGCATCCGCATCTCTTGATTGGGCTTAGGGTCTGGCATGGGCTCCCAGGGTGTAAATTTACTAGCTTGCAGTTAAGGAAGTTACCGTAATATGGGTATATGGGAAATTAATAGGGATTCCGTAATATAGTTACTTGATTTAAGCTCTTTAGCACACCAAGCCAGATTAAGCTACCTCAAACACTATTGCTAGCTTGGACCGTAGCAAAAAAACACAATTTCTGCTTCTTATTTCGCGGGTGGCGAACTCCTACGCACAAACCACCCATCCTCTAAAACAGATACTTCCCTGATATAGAGTGATACAGACATCTCAAAAATGCTCACTATCACGGGACTGCGGGTCATAACCAAGAGTTTTTAAGTAATTAAGCTAAGTAGATACCTTGCCAAACGCTAGTGCTATACTTTGATCGTAGCTAAAAAGACGACAAGATCTTACCTGTTTATGGTTAGGGTTTTTTTCCCTAGCCAGGAACTAACACACCCTGGACAGAAAACAACCTCAATCACAAGACACATTTTTCAAAAGAAGCCCATCCAATGAGCTCTTATCTTTTTAGAACACTGCTTGCCAGATCCAGATCCCTGGGAGGACTTAGAAAGTACAATCCCAAATATAGTTCATTTTGCTCCTGTGGCGTGATATCTCAAAATGCTTTTGTAAGGAGTTCAGACTACAGCTCATACAGGGATTATATTCCCTACAAACAACCAGGAAG
>CAJNIZ010046847.1:12092-31996 GCA_905231905.1 Symbiodinium pilosum | reverse complement strand
ATAGGGGTTATATAGGGATATAGAGGATATAGGGTTTGGGGTTTAGGGGTTTCCAAAAGTTAGGGGCCACTTTTCGGGAGTTGCCGTAGGTAGGATTGTAGTATGTTGGGCTCTATCATGGGGTTCCACAGTTATGGGAAACGCGTATGCTGCATAGGACAAACAGCATCCACAGTTGTCTGTGCAGATCTACTCAGAGACGTCCAAGGCATGCCCTTCCAGAAGCCAGAAATGGGTGGAGGTATCCCAGACCCGTCGAGCCTTTGAGAGGGGAGACCCCTACTATTTCCGTAATTCTATATAGACATATAACTGTATGCAAAGTAATGAACACTAGCTAGTACTATATATATATATGAGTATATACTACCAGATATCATTAGATATTACTAGATGTGACTGTATATTACTCTATTTTGCTAAACTGGCAGGCACGATCAACCCAACTGCCTCCCTCTCGCGTCTGTTGGGCCCTTACAGAAAGCGTGTTCGTAATGAAAGAGTATGATGGAGTACTATGACATAGTCATAGTATGTAGATGTAAAGATGTATGTAGAGATGTAGTCGTACAAAGATACAGCACTATAGTACTGTAGGAATGCCATGATGTCATAATGTGAGCCATAGTCTGAACTCAGAATATGTCCCCGTTAGAAACCCGTATAATACTCACCTATATAACCCGTTTTAAGGAGTCTAGGCTATAGCTCATACAGCAGTATAATAACGTCATACGATAGTTCCTGAACCTCAAAGAGAAGCCACTGACGCCTGGTACTGCGCAGGCATCAGATGGTGACCTCCAGGAAGTGTCCCTTAGTAAGCCACATAGGGTTTAGGGTTTAGGGGTCCCTTAGTCAGTTGCAGGCTGTCGCAAGTCCACATCACAAACAGACGGGCTCTGGTCGTGTAAGCTACATCCCCTATGGGTCTGTAGTCGCCTTAGACCTAGAATGCAAATAATGTTTTTCAGAATTCATTAAGGTTATACTATAATAGAACTTTGGAAATAGTTCCTAAGAAGACTCCAGGGGTCTCTGTTAGACTTCCCATTCTACGAGCTGCAGGAATCTGTCCTCATCTGGCCATGTCTTGACAGCCCTGGGATTTTCGAACCGGCGGCGCACCTATAAGGATCCATGTTATGCAAAATCATCAAGCGACCGTATGTCATAAGAATCCGGCATATGTTGGGTTGGGCCAATAGGGGTATACTAGGAATATAGAAAGACCCTAATACAATTACCATTACCTCTGGTGGTCATTATCAGTGGGTGGGGGCCCAACCTGAGGCATATGCGCATCCTTGCAAACAACCTGAGCTGGCCTCAAAAATCTCTTTGGGGAGTTCACATGCGCAGCATCTCTTTGCTCATCTCACACACACAAATCGCAAATTTCACAAGCGTTGACCAATTTTGTCTGGGTGATCCTTCCACATGCAAAGGGTTGGCACGTGTAGTGCCCATAAGAAGAAGGGGGTTTTGGTAATCCCAACCGTCCCAACCCCCAAAATTAGGATCCTACAGCCATCATATGATAGTCATAGGGTCCAAATTTTGGAGGTTGGGGTTACCAAACTTCATTTATTACACAAGCTCCGTGAGCTGCAGAACCCTTCATGACTTCATGAGGCAATTCCCCAGATGTGAGGTTCCCGTTAATCTTCGGAAACTAATCTCTCTCCTATAAAGACCCCTTGAGAAAGAACCCAAAGGAAAGAAACCTGCTATCACTTTATGAGGCCATAACTTCCTACGAGCACCAGTCCGAAGCGTCTAAGCCCAAATAGTCATTCCCATAAACCTGTACTTCAATTCCCCCCAGTACCTACAATAATTTTGGTTCCATGGACCCTTAGGGTACCATCACAAGTCTCAAGCCCTTGGACCTGCTGCAAACTCCAAAGACCAGTAGTCTCCGAACATCCATGGTAGATTCCTCCACAACCTCCAATACTTTACCTACTGGCGCTCATGAGGCGGAGTAGGGGAGTGAAGACAGGGACTCTAATACGGGTCTACTACAGTATATTGGGGTTATGTTAGGATATTGGAGAAGAAAATGGAAACTACCATAATGGGTTATATAGGGGTTATATAGGGTTTAATGTGGGGTAGATATGGGTGGTTGTCAAAATCATGGTCCCTTTTTTTTGGGTACCCTGAATATTAGGTGCCGTATTACAATAGGGATCCAAAAGGGACCATAGTTTTGACAACCACCCATATGAAGATTATACGGGGTCTACCATAGAGATCCGCTCGCCACTCTCGCTTAAGCTTAGGTCCTTCTCCCCTACAGCAAATGTTACCACAATAAGTACTAGGAGTCATAGTAACCCCTTAGTAAACCGCCGTTAAGGACAGTTACTGTACCCGGGAATGACCCAACAAATGCTTTGAATCCTTCAGCCTCCTAGCCCTAGGCTGGACTAAGCTGGGTTGCTGCTATAGTAATTCAAATTAAGTTACTATAGCAAGGAAACTCTATTATCTACTACATATCCATACTCTTGGAACATAATGTAAGTCTATCTTTTACTATATATTCGTATTCTGGTAACTTAACTTGAGTTCCTCAACACCTCTGGGTTCTTCCCACCTTGTTCTGGACCACCACGGGCGGGGAGGTAGCTTCCTTCAGCAAGCTTCCCTTGTTATTGCTGGCATACTCTAAGGGTCTAAGGGATGCACTACCCCAACCATAGAGAATCAAATGGACAAGAACATGGAAAAATGAAGCTTGGGGATTTGTAGGGACATGAAGGAATGTAGGGGCCAATATATTAATATAATTGCCAATATCAATTCGAGGTCTATTTGAGGTATATACGTGAGGAACCTAGGACCATAATACAGCTGATGCTAAAAATCTCTTGCATGACCCTACTATACTATAGTACCGTACTTCTCAAGGATCAGGGTACTTAGGGTCATGCAGGCCGTTTAGCATCCACCGTATTAGTGCCGCTGGCAAAGTCATAAACTAAATCCTAAGTCCTAAATCCTAAACTCTGGACCCTCAACCCTAGACGTAAATCCTAAAGCCAAAACCCTGAACCCTAAACGCTGAACCCTAAATCCCAAAGCCTAAACCCTAAACCCTAAACTGAAGGCACACCATGTCCATTCCCACCGAGAACTGGCGTGTGAGCAATCTAAGGAAGCCCTGTGATTACTTGCACATGGCAATGCAAATGCTAAAATTGGACCCAAAAAGCTGGCAGTGCTAAAGTAATTTCAGAACATCGAATTTAGTCAAGTTGGTACAATTTTCCGGATGAAGTCGCATTTATTCAGGGTGCGGTCGCCATAAACTGCCCAGAAATATCATCAAGCATCTAGAAAATGCACGGAAATTGCCCTGCTGGGTCCCCAGACCCGCCGGGCAACCATGGGCGGAGGAGAGAGCGATCCGGTTCGCGACAGCTGGGCGGCTTTATAGTCCCCCTTAAGTAGATAGAATATGGGGTATATGGGGATCTTATTATAGTATACCCAAAACCATATTCTATCTACTTAAGGGGGACTATAGGCTTGAGGCTTCATGCTCAGGATGTGGGGTAAGGATAGTTTGGGATATGGGCCAGGGAAATTCCCCAGCTCTTCAATAATAAGTGCGCCCCTACTACAATGAGCAATAACAAAAAGTGGACTTCCAGAGTAGAGCTCCGGAGCTGCTTTCTGTTCTTGTAGGGTTTTCCTATAAATACAGAGATCCTGGAACGCAAGCTCTTCAAGGGGTAGCTTAGGAAGTAACGTTTGAGCGTCAAGTTCCTAGAAGACTCTTGTTTTCAAGGCGGTCGAGTAAGTGAGTCCCCCTGAATCTTCACCTTTTACAGTGAGCTCCTGCAAATAAGTAAAAGTTAAAAGCTATTTGAAATGATTCAAAAATCCGTGTAAACCTATTCAAAGTCAAGGAACAACCAAGTGAAAAATCTTCCCTATTGTGGTTTAGGGTCTGGACATAGCTTCCTTTAAGGCTAGGAGGTTTTCGACCCAAAAATGCCTCTGCCTTTAATGTGCTCTTTGACCCTTGATTTTGCCAAAAACAAGTTCTTTCGATCTAGTGGGTTTCAGTAATGATGAGCCCGGATTAACATGTCCGGGGTGCATGAGTGAAGTTTCTACCTGGATCCCGGCAGACTCTGTGTTAATATGGATTAATTCAGGATTTTCTGGGCAATATTAAGACGGGTTCATAAGTTTTGTGATACGGTATACAATATTTATCTCAGGATTGCAAGGAAAATTGTAATCCCCTTGCCCTACAAGTAACCCTCCCGCCTCCTAATCATACGTATCCCGAATCTAATACCATCACATACGGGGGGAATCTTTACGATTAGGTGGGCGGGGAATTTTAAACTTTAACCCTCAGCACGAATTCATTGTTCGTGGGAGGTGACTAGCTACGTATTCAGGCTTCTACATTTTACCAACTCTGTGCTCCGTAGGCCGCCATCAGCCACAACCTCGTGTAGGGATGTGCAGTGTAGGGGTTATCAAAGTATAGGATGCTGCATAGGGATATCTGGACATCCATAGTGGTTAGGGATATTGGAAACTCAAATGGGAGGTTTATGGGCATTCCCATTTGATTGCCAATATCATGATCCCTTTCTGGACTCCCTCTATTAGGGGCCATGCTGTAGCACAGCGTTACATAGCGGACACTAATTTCAACAACGTTCCTTCTTTTGCCAAGGCACTGTCGCACTTTTCCGCATTGCCGCCAAAGGCGGCGGCGTAACCCTTGCAAAGTTGAGTTCCGTGTGGGCTTGCTGTCAAGCGGGTTATGCAGGTCTCATGGTGTGTATCAAGTCTGCCAGGATATTGCACACCCTACCATAGTGGACCCCATTCTATCAATCCAGCTGTATCTAGGACCCATAATACATGTAAGAAGTACTAGCAACATGAATACAAAATTGCAGTGAAAGTTGTGCTAACCTCAGGCTTAGCGGCTTAGCATTAGCATCAAGATATGGACCTCCTCTTTTTGAGTGTCTGGGGCGCGAAGGTTCTCCTGATTCGTTAGGGGTGAAATTGAAAAATGCGTGTGGCACTTCCCTTGGGAAGCTTGCGCAGGTGAATAGCAGGCCTGTGAGCGTGCGACCCCTGCAGGGTGCTGGTGGATTTGCGGCGGATGGGTTTTGTTTGCATAATCTGGTTCGTGGCGTACGTTGTAGCAAGGATTTAAGTGCGCAGCGTCGGCTCAATTTGGGCTAGTCTGGCAAGCTTCCTGCCGATTTGCTTTCTGCGTTTCTGCTGCTGCGTTCTGTGAATTTCTTGCTGATCTCCTGGGATCATTCTGCGCTGATGTTCGGAAGAGTTGCGGAGAATGAGAATCCTCGGGGAGCTTTACCCGAACATCAAGAAACATCTTCTGGGTCAGCATGCCACCTCAACAAGCCAGGAGCTTGAGATGTAGTCGACGTAGATGCTCTAATTCCCCAACAACACTCAACATCCCGGTGAAAGAATTGTCCAATTGAAATTAGGGGTACCATTTACCCCTATAATGGAGAATCAAATGGAAAAGAACATGGAAAATTAAATGGAAACTGCTATATATAGGGTAGGGGAAACCTATATAATCCCTATATTCCCTATAGTTTCCATTTTCTTTTCCATTATCCCTATATAAGGTTCAGACTTCATCTCTGACCCTCAACCCTGAAATCCTAAACTCTAAAACCTAAGGCTGTAAACCCTAAGCCAAGACATTTGCCAAGCCCCAGTGCCTCTGCACTACGCCGCCCACTGGCGTGATAGCCCGGTCCCCGCAAGGCCTGCAGAAAGAAACCTACTGGTTGTTAGTAGGGAATAAAGCAATATATCATAAAGGGGTCATATAGGGACAGGGAGATGGGAATCTATTCTATACGGATTATGTAAGGATTATCGGGAATATATTATCTAGGGATGATATTGCCATATTGCCTATTAACAACCAGTAAGGAAAAGCAACAGGATCAGGTTCGCAGACATGTCTTACATCATAGTGAGTGGCGGAACGACCAAGCTAAGGTGCTGAACCTCTTAAATCCCAAGACTCAGCCCTTGCCTTACACCTTCCGGGCCTATTTGCAGTGAGGAATTTTCGAGTTGCGAGTATCAAAACATCTGACGACACCATCCTGCCAATCGGTCCTTATAGAAAGGATCTACTGGATCTCCGACTGCGACTGTTGCTATTGCTATTGCCAGTGCTACTGCTCCCAAGGAACACCACCCCTTTCCTCTAAATCCTAAACCCCACACCCCTGAACCCCTTGAGACTACCCAGATGTTGAAGACAGGGCTCAGGATAGCATTTGTCAGTGGGACCAAGTCACCACACAATTGTCAAAAGGTAAGCTTGATACATAAATGATACATAAATTCTTTCAACAGCTGGCGAGCACGTACAGCTGCATCTTTATGGAAGTGATGTGTCCACAGCTAACAGCCGTGCTGATGCACGCCACCCCGGAAGTGATGAAGAGCTTTCAGGCCCTGTTTACTCCTCAACCCACAGAGAAAGCAGCCAGAATGACTTCTCCAGTGCTTAAACACTTTCTTACAGGCCCCCATACTCTTGTGGACTCCCAATGGTAATTTCCCAAAATAAGGGGACCCCAATATAGACCCCAAAATACTATAATCCTTATTATTGGGACCCCCAAAATGGTACCCCTAATTTTGGGAAACCCCCAAATATGTAATAGTGAGCAGGCCTAGGTGTGGTCCATTGGACGGAGGGCTGCGATGCCGCAGCCTGGCAAATCTCTATGGCCCATAGCTTTTGCGATTCATCCGCTTGAACAGTGTGCAGACCTGTGGGTTAGGGGTGTTCATGGAAAAAGGCTTTGGGTTTGGAGAGGGTCATCTGTTTGCTGGTCGCTGGTAGGTACTCTAAACAACTGCCGGCTGCGGAAAAACCCCTCAGGGTCCAAGTATGCAATAGTCATGTACTTCACCACGTAAACCTGTACAAACTGTATTTACTAGTCACTAGTACCCAAATCCCGAGTACCTACTTGTTGGGTACATGGACCCGTAGGGCGCACTTCTTCTCCTAGGCAGCTGAAGTGGAATCCCGAACGCGCTCCTCAGGAAAATCCTGCCGTGGCAAATGCCCAACCTCCCTGAAAATTCTGCAGGTGCACACCAAAACCCATATCTTCTGACTGGGGGTGCGTAAGGAATAAAGGAATATCCCATATGGAGATGATATTCCCTATGGGCCCTGCAAGTCTTTTTAGAGGCAGAGGCTGTAAGGTATCTATCACTAGCAGTAGTGGCAGGCGTCGTTGTCGTCTTCGTGGTCGTCGTATTTGTAGTTGAGTCCGGCCTGGATGCTGCTCACGACGCGCACAGAAGCCTGCTCAAAGGGTGAAGCAACGATGCACTACAGTATGCAAAAACATTGTGCTTGTAAATCTGGCAAGGTGCAGACACAGACCGAAGACCCTGCACAATGCTTTCGACTGCAGTTTTCCTTTAGTGTTGCTGGCGCCTTCCAACATCCACTTGTTTTGGCTCCAGCAATTGCCAATAGAGTGATGCGCAGGACTGAGCCAATCTTTTTATCTTTCCTTATTTGTCTGCCTGCGCGTGTGGCGGGGTGTGAACAGCTCGCACGACCTGGCAGAAAGAACGGCGCTGTCTGTACTCAAGTCGGCACTTTTTCGCGGCTAGCAAGCGCATGAGTAGCATGATGAATTATGTGGTGATGCCGTTTGTTCAACCGCACAGAACGACATGATGACAGGACCTCACTGACACGAAGTCCTGAGCGACCCTTTTGAAAACAGCCCTTGACGTTCTGCAGTTAACCCCGCTAGGATTTGACCAGCCCGAGTGCGGAGCTGGAACGTTGTAGACCCGCATGGGAGCTGTCAGTGATGAGGCTGAGGCCTGCACCGGAGGCGGCTTCATTTGCATCGAACATAGACAACTGGTTTCCTTACCCTTGGTTAGTACTGTAGAGGAATGATATTCCCTTCTTCCCTAGTAACAACCAGTAAGCTTCGGTACGCTCCATGATGAATGGACCACAGCTTTGTGCGTTGGCCTTTCAAAGCTTTCCGCGAGAACATACGCATGATGTCTGGAGCAGTAAGACTCAAACTGAAATCGTTCAAACCCATCCCCAACCATGCTGCCCAAGGTCGTGTATGGGTTTACAACAACTGCATACCATCTGCTTAAAAAGCTCACAAACCTCAACTCCATTCGTGAGCCCCAGGGAGTGCAAGATGCCGGGAGCTCCCAATAACGTGTAGGCTTGCTGGGAATTAGTAAAGAATACGGGAATGTATTATACAGGGACTATAGCTTAATTATATCCCCTTATGCCCTACTAAGCACCAGTAAGTAGGGGTAGAGCAAACTCGTCTGAATGGGCTGAGGAAAGCGGACCCCGTCAAAGGTAGATGATACGCTGAACGCGTAGCGCGATGATCTTCTTTTCCATTTCACGCTCAATTACTTTGCAAGTCCACAACCTCGCACGCTGAATGACATTGTAGTTTCCATGTTCTCTTCCATTCTTCCCGCAAAATGACCCTCCCCCACCCCACCCCCTTCCGATAAAGATAGATGGATAGGTATACATATATATATATATACATATATATATATAGCCCCATATGGATCCTCCTCAACCCTGAATCCTAAACCCGGAGTTGTGGTACAGCCTGGCCGGGGATCGACTGTGGAAGCCGCGCTGAGGCCGAACCAGAAATCCTTTCAAAAGACTGCCGACAGCAGCAAATCAAAAACTCATGCTTTGAAAGGGACTTAAGAGAGATAGATAGATAGATAGATAGATATAGATAAATGAGATATGGGGATGTTCATAATTTGAAAGGGGATTGTAGGAGCTATAAGGATATATAAGAATATTACTGGGGACGTAGAAGCATACACGCAGATATACACCGCTTGGTAAACAGTGGGCTGACATAGTGTCCTGAAAAGCGGTTACTAACAAATAGAAATGACGAAATGAAGACGAAAGTGGGCGAAAGCCTCGGTTGCACCATCAATTTTCCATAGCGCGACAAACAAGCCTTGAGGTCATGTGCGGCGGGCCTGTTTAAAGCATTTCTCATGTTGCCTCTAGAGAAAAGGGCCACGGAGCCTCATTCCTATAGCTTCCGGACCTCTCTAGACGTTCAACGACCGCTTCCTTCCACCCGAATCCTGGACTAAACTGGGTTGCTGTTTAAGGAACTTAAATTAAGTTACCATACTGGGTGTATATATAGTAGATAATATGGTTCCCCCAATATAGTAACTTAACTTAAGTCCCTTAAATCCCCATATTCCCCCAGTTTCCATTTCATTTTCCGTTTTCTTTTCCACTTGATTCTCCATTATAGGGGGATAATATAGTCCCTAAACCCTAAACCCTATTCCTTAACAGCAACCCAGTAAAAGGTATCAGCCCACCTGCCAGGCGGTCTCGGCGGTGATGGAGCCTGTGCCAAACTCTTGGAGGTTCGTCTTTTTGGCTGGCAGGTTTAGGGTTTAGGGTTTTAGGGTTTAGGGTTTAGGAGGGTAGAGTATAGGTAGATGCTCAGGGATCAGGTTTTGCGGTATATAGGGTTCCTTAAGTAGATAGAATATGAGGCATATGGGGATCTTATTATAATGTACCCAAAGCCATATTCTATCAACTTAAGGGGACTGAACTTTATGACTCATTAGTCCGCGGCTTTGCGCTTCTCTCTAGCAGAGTCTAGCGTCAGCGTCAGAAACGAAAAAACTGAGGGCGGAATCACGAAAACAGGCGACACCAAACTCTTATCCCCGCTCCAACCTCCCCCCTAGGACTATATAGGGATAATGTGGAGATTATACAGGGCCACTAGGGATCCAAGTATACAAATGATATTTATGGAGAAGCAAATGGACAAGAAAATTGAAACTTGGGTTATAAAGGGGGTTCGTAGGGATCCTAGTATACAAATAATGCCTACATTGGGCCCTAAAGTCTGCAAATGTTACCTACATTGGTCTTTTGGATTCGTAGGATTCAGATGATTTTCAATCTATGGCCGTCAGTAATGATGCCCTTCAGCTTACCTAGGGAAATCATCATGGCACACGTTACAAAAACACGACACACCCAGTTCGTAGACTAGCACCATTCTGAGTTGATGTTCAGGGACTTACATCAAGTTGCCATACTATGTATGTACAGTCAATATGGGATCTCCTTATGGCGGTAACGTAATAATGAACACATTAACTTAACATGATTATTATCTTAATCATACTAAGCTTAAGTACCAAGACTACTTCTTTGGAGCTAACTATGAGTATGTTTGACACAAATAAGGTTGCCCCAAATACCACTAATGCATGACAATAGTGTTAAGAGCGATAATAACATTCGTGTTCCCTAAGCCCTACAGTCTAGTGCCTGAAACCTAAACCCAAATCCGTAATGCTTAAACCCTTAACCCTAACGCCTGAACTCTAATGCCGAAACTCTACACCCTAAACCCTAAACCCTAATCCCTTAACCCTGAAATTTATAAACCCGTGGCCTGGATGGCTGTGGCACCTGGCAATGGAGCCGTCCTTCGTCGTGCGGAACACCACTCGGGGTTCAGGGTTCAGAAAGGTTCAGGGTTTAGGGTTTAGGGTTTAGGGGGTTTAGGGGGTTTAGGGTTCAGGGTTTAGGGAGTAGGGTTTCGGGATTAGGGTTTAGGAACTAGGGTGTTCTAGGATTCAAGGGGATGATAAAGGATACCAGGTGTAGGATTAGGGTTATAGAGTTTAGCGTTCGTGGGTTACAGGGTTTGGCGCGCTTCAGGAAGGCACATTGAAACGAAACCTCGGATTACTGACAACTGACAACTCTATGTTGGTTTTATATGAGGTAGGTGAAGAGGGTGTAACCAAGCAAATTCAAAACATAGATCATAAAAAAGTAGAGCCTGGTAGTTGCTCGTTTTGATAGCACTAGCTTTTCGATGCCTACCTGGATGGGGATTTCTTCAAATGGAGGGGGCTCCCAGGCCCCCCCTAACGATATTCAGTCTGTTGACTTGCATCCTGGTGTTCCGCGAACACTAGAATTTGGGTGCTGCCCCCACCCTGCAACAGTCTATATTAGTGTCATATTAAGGGCCAAATATCACTGTATAATGCATATTATTCAGCTGTTACAGAGGGGGTGCAGTACCCAAACTAGAATCTAGAATAACTGGGTTGCTGCTAGAAACTTACCTTAAGTTACTGCATTGGAGGCACCATATTAATTACTATATATATACACACACCTATTATGGTAACTTCATTTAAGTTCCTTAACAGCAACCCAGAAAAATGCGCTTGCGCTTTGTGCTGGCCAGCAAGTGTCAGCCTCAGGAACAGTACTGGGTTCATATTGGGGGAGTTCCATTTTTTGGATCCTTTATAAAGGGTCTGGGAGGGTGTAGGGGTTTACCCTTGGTAGGTTGTCAAAAAATGTTGTCCCTTTCTGGACCCCTTGTTATAAAATGGCCCTTAAAAAACCAGAAGCCCATGGTTTTGACATCCCTTCATGTGCTACACCCAACCGCAGTTGAAGCCTGAATGACCTGCAGCTCTCAACTATTTAGGTTTATAGTCCCCCTTAGGCAGATAGAATATGGCTTATAATAAGATCCCCACATACCCCATATTCTATCTACTTAAGGGGGACTATAGGGTTAAGTTTAGGATTTAGGGGGCTTGGGGGGGATCCTTGGCCCAATGATGGAGCAAATAAATGGAGAAGGACAAGGAGAATGACATGAACACTGAGTTACATAGGGGTTTAAACGGCTTATGCTATGTAGGGCCTAAGTAATTGCCAACATCATGTTGAGGTCAATTTGAGGTATCCTATTCTATGATCATGCAAGGAACCTAGGACCGTAATATTGGCAATTATCCCTACAAAGTCCCGGTATAACCAAGTCCCCATTACACTTTCCACTTCAAATTCCATGTTCTTTTCCATCTGATGGCCCATTACCGTACATAATCTCAGTACAACCCGTATAGGAGCCATAGTCTAAACTCCTAGCATCCCCCTTCATAACCCCTATAGTAGTCCCTACCCCCCGAATATAAACCCCTTCAAGGAGTTCAGACTACACTTCATACAGCCCCATGATTTGGTCCCCCCTTCTCCGCTTCCCAGACCCCATAACGAAGTGGGCCTTGCGTGATGTGGAGAGAGCTGCACCCTGGGAGCCACGCGGGTTAGGGCTTGAGGCTTACGTGCTTAGGGTTTTAGGGTTTTAGGGTTTAGGGCTAGCATTGAGATAGGTCATCCATACCCATGATCCTCTTCATCATCCCTATGCCCAAGGGCTCCTATGTAGTTCTCGTTGGATTTTGTTACGCCTTGCGATACGGGATGTTACTATACTACCCCGAAATAAACTACATAGGAGCCCCTTGGAATCCCTCGTGTACCGAAATGTTACGTATCAGTCGGTGTTCCTCATAGGATTCTCGTAGCTTGGGCCCCTATGAACCCTAGACCCTCCTTGCCAACTGTGGTTCAAGATGGAAGCTTCGGCTTAAACCCGAAAAAAATACAACCCCAAAAAAATCAAAATTGGGATCCTACTCTAGCAATATGATAGCTATAGGATCCTCATTAGGACACTGTTGTAGTAATCGCCAGTAATTACACTGCTAATCCAGCAAGCTAGGTGGATGAAAGATCCAAACACTAAGAGCTTGTCTGCCTTCAGCAGTTGCCCTAAACCCTGAAGTCTCGTATCTTGTTGTACCATCCTCTACCCAATCCATCTGAGATTTCCAAGACCAAGGGGTCCCTTTTTCGAAGGACAATGGAAAAGTTACTCTCTTATCCACCGATAATGGAGAATCAAATGGAAAATAAGATGGAAAATGAAATGGAAACTGGGGGAATATAGGGGGTTATATAGGGGTTATATAGGCTACAACCTGGATTGTTGGCTGCTTTGTCTTTCGGGGGGGGGTGGGGGGGGGGGCGTTTTTTGGAGAAACTGGAATGACCCGCATCTATCTCACTAGAAGTCTTGGAACCTATACCAGGGGTAGAACACCATGCCAAGCGAAATGTAGAGGGATCTTCTGTTGGATCCCTTTCGGATCTGAACTCTGGGCTGCGTGTAGCCTTCTTGCATACTTTGCACAGTTCTTAAAAATTACAGTAGTACAAACAATGCCAATAGTAATAGTGTTAATACTCACAATATTTCTGAGGCCCTCACAAACCCAAACGGCCCTAACCGCAAACCTTTTGGGGCGAAGAATATTATACGGCTGCACTAGCGTCATTCTAGGAGTGACTGAATCCCTTTGTTGTAAACTCTTAACCCCAAGCTCCAGTAATCCTGAGTCCTAAAACCTTAAAACCTAAACCCCCGACCCTAAACACAAAAGACACTTTCCTGGGCTTCCCTGCGGCCGCTGCGGCGGGGATGAAGCCAGTTCTGCCACTGTACGCCTGCCCATGGGGATGTTTAGGATTCTATGGGGTAATATTAGGGTGATATGGTTCAGCATTTGGGGGTTGAGCGTTATATGGTTCAGGATTTAGGGGGGTCGGTGATATGGGGGTTATATAGGGTAGTATAGGGGCATATAGGGCTTAGGGATGTATTTTATGTTAATAGTGGAGAATTGAATGGAGAATGAAGTGGAAAAACATGGAAACTGGGATTGTATGGGTGGTCATAGGGTTTTAATTTGGCGGTTGCACTAAGTATGACCATTTTCTTCTTATGAGATACTAAGCCCCCTAAGGATGACGTGCTTTTATTCTACGCTGAACCATGTATATCCTAGCTAAGCCCTAAAACCTATAGTATCCCATAAAATGCGACCGGTAGCGCTGCCTCAGGCTCTATCAGGATGGCCCTGTCGCAGGAATCTCTGGAAAAAGTAATGTAAGGGCCAAAATAACTAATTTTGAGGTTTAATTGAAGCTATATTTATGCAGGGAATCTAGAATTCTTTAGGCCCCTGTAATAATTAACTTCACCATGGTTCCTTGCTGTTGGAAGCTTGAAAGCAACAGCCATCCATGTGGTCTTGGGATTTGTCCGAGAGTGCTTCGCTAAGGGCATTCGAGGGTTTCGGAGTGCAGGGCTTAGGCTTAGGGCTTCGCAAGACCACAGCAATCTTCTGTAGGATCTCAGGTAGATGTAGCATACTTTGGGTACATAAGTTTTGGCTTGGGTGATATGTGGGCTCTGCGAAGAGTGTCCTTCTGTTCCAACACAACCGGCTGGGGTCAAAGCACCAGCGTCATCAAAAAAGATGAGATGACATAATATACCATAATATACTATATTATGCCATAATATACGATAATATACAAGGATATACCATAATAGAATACATAAATATACCATAATATACCATAATAATACACTATAATAAGCCAACCTGGCCAGCCTTGCCCTTCAGGCTTTCCTACACGGAGGGGATTCTTGAATTTTCAGCGCTACGGCTTAGGTGGACCCCCCACCCAGTGATAGTGACTATAAGAGATAGTAAGGACTATATTAGGGGCTAGGTGGACCCCCCACCCTTGAATAAAGAAATATATAGGGATGATGGATAACAAATTGGAAGCTACCATTTAGGGTTTAGGTTTGTAATAGTGACTTTAAGGGATAATAAGGACTATATTAGGGTCCTCTTATATGCCTATTATACTACTATAACAGGGTGGGGGGTCGTCCTAAGCTATGGTGTGGGCCTCCTCGAAAGGCTCAAAGAAACAGGAAATCTTGTATGTAGGGAAATATATGGATATTGCCCTAATAACGGAAAATAAAATGGAAAAGCAAATGGAAAATGAAATGGAAACTCGGTACTTATGCCCTAAACTCTAAACCCTAAAGCCGGGGATGTATAGGGTTGGGGTCCTTGGGCATCCTGCTATCCCTGGGAAGCCTGGGACCGGCCGGCGAAGAGCTGCGAGGTGCCAGAGTTGGGCTTAAACCTCAGACTTCTCATGTGAACTGGGTTTAAGGTTTATAAGGCATAGGGTTTAGGGTCTTCATTCCAGCTATAGTCTTGGAAATGGAAAGTACTACATCATAGTACTGTATATATTGGCGTTATATAGGGAGAGTGGACAGGAAATGGAACTATTACGTTATAGTAGGGTATATATTGGGGTGATAGTTTAAACTCCTAATATACGCCTTAATAACCCCTAGACTAGTACCCTCCCTATATAATCCCCCATTTAACACCCCTCTGAGGAGGTTGAACTATAGCTCACTTGGCTGCTGCCAGCGCAACTTCCGCAACAAAACATCCAGCAGGACTATTGCTATTATTATTACCTTGAATCCTGTAACCCCTAAACCCTAGACCCGAACCCTAAACCCCCAACCCCAAACCTTTTCTATCCCTTTCTTCATCTTGTCATTAGTATTGCTATTGTTATTAGGCCCCGGGCGCGCAGGGGAGATCAGGCTCGTCGAGTTGCGCGCAAAGGGTCGGATGGTGGTCGTCCCATAGCCTGCAAAGAACCTCGCCCCCCTTAATGAGACGCCCAGGCGGTTTAGTTTTTTTTGGCGGACATTTTCTCCCAGGTTGAATCCAAGCGATGCTATTTCAGCACGGTCCAAAATGACAGCAGCAAACTCACAACAGGCCAGTAAGTTCGGCATCTATTGAACAGGAGTCGTCGTTAAGCCTTCCAAAGGTAGCAAACAAACGAGTTTATCGCACTGCACTGGTTGCGGTTTAGGGTTTAAGGCTCATTAGGTTTAGGGCTCGGGGTTGAAGAGCCCGCTCCCCTAATAAAAAGCCATCAACCCCCCCCCTTACCAGAACTACTTATACCACTACATACTGGCACTATATTGGGGGCATCTAAGGTACTATTTGCGGGTACTAAGGCTTTTTGGCTTTAGCGGCAGTTGGGGGCTTGGGAAATGGACTAGATTTCGGGAAGCAGGCCCCAAGTTATTGCACATTTCAGGCTCCAGCACTGCAAGGCAAAGATTGCGGTAAGTAAGAACGGGTCATACAGCAGCGAGCGGGTTCTGACCTTCATTTCTAAAAGCCCAGCTCCTCCAGCTCGGTGGGATCGCCTGCGGAGGAGTGCCCCGCATCGCTGGAGGCCTCAGACGAGGAGCTGATATCCTCCAACTCCTCACACACAGAGTCCGGACACGACTCCGCTTCTGTATCATCATCGCCCAAGACGTCGCACTCACCCTCCTCCATCGCAGGAATAACAACCTCTGCATTGAAGAGATTGAAGAGCATGCTCTGTGCCTTGATGTAGAGTCACATGCGGTCGCTAGCCTCCCTGCAGCTATGCAAGCACCTGCCTTTGGCACCGAAGCTGAGGGGTGACGTCATCCCTGGCGTAGCCCTTGACACTGGTGGAAACACCAGCCAACCGGTGATGCCCCTGCGCTGGTCTAGTCACTTCATCAACACCTAACTGCGAGCTCCAGGATAACAAGGTAGTCTTCAAAGAATGCAATGAAAACCAAGCCGCAACATGCTTCTCAAGGCCAGCATACGCGACGGACGCGACGAGGCAACGCCGGAAATGGCTCAGCATGCCTCAATATCCCAAAGGTACACCCCGATAGTCAAGCAGGAAATCGCGGTCCGGACAGGCTTGACGCAGACGGCAGATATCCGTATAAAGAATCTTTGCCCATTGCTGGTTACAAAGACCACAAGTCAAGAATGCCCATGGCATCCCACGGACACTTGACTTGGTGCGCCAACACCAGCCCTTCAGCACCTTTTTGTCCATAAACATTGAATCCAGCGACGTACGCTGGATGTCAGACCAGCGTAGGCTGCCCCAAATCATTGCCAAAATGGTACAAAGCAGGAGCCCATCTTCGCACGGGTCGTTGATAATGGCCTCCTCCAAACATTGTACAACCAATGAGGGGCAATGGTAACGCCTCTTTCACACGGGACTGCCGCCACTTGCTGGCATCCTTCCAGGCCAGGACCAAGGGGTTCTGCAAAGTGCCGCAAACTTGCGTTAACTAAAACTTTAACGCAGCGAACTCCATGGCACTTAACACGCTCAATGCTGATCGCTTGCGTTGCCTACCTGTCTGCAAAACAACCCGCAGCTAGTGCATCCAGAAAATCTAGCAGCTGTGGCAGAGAAGGGCAGCCTGGGCGCCAACGCAGCGGGGCACAAAACGAAACCCAAAGCTTCCAGCCGCAAAGGTGCTTCTTCAGCGTGGATGGCGCGCGATCCAAGAACAGGGGCTTAAGTCTCTGCGCCTTCACGCCGCTTGTCGCAGCCAACAATTGACTATCTTCCTGCAGGGCATGCGCAAAACCAATCCACAACACTGCCACCCTCTCGCGCTCCAAATCCTCTTTGGATTTTAAGCTACAGCTCGCAATCCGCAGGGAAGGTAAAGAGGACAAAGGCCCTTTCCGAAAATGGCTCAGTCAATGCGACAGCACCCTCCGAGACCCGCGAAGGAGCGCAGGCCACCACGGCGGACGAAGTCACAGTAAGTGGCTTCAAACACGACACGTGATGAGGGGCAGGTCGCATTGTCTTTGAAGATTCACGCAAACCAACTGTGGAACGCACCTGCTTACGCGGCCTTCCAACTCCACCACAAAGGCTGTCGGCAGCTTGCGCACATTGACGGGCAGCACAACAGAAAGAAAAGAGAACACAGCAACGCACAGCACAGCGGGTGCAAAGCAAATAGAAGAAAGCTTGCAGCGCGCAAGCAGCATTCACAAGAGCAACAAGCTCCACTAACGACAAGCAAGGGTTGACACTGCGTCTAGAGTTCGTGGCAGGCGCTGGCCATAAGCCCAGCTACCCCAGCACGAGCCTACCCTCGAAATTTTACTTTGTCTTTTTATTACTACTATTACTCCTGGTATGGCTATCACTATTACTATCATATATTATTACTGTTCTTACTAACCCCCTCAACCCTTAAGCATGTTTGAACATGTGGTCCTGGTCTTCGTAACATCACCTGCTGGGCTCGCAAGTGGTTAAACCAACTCACTGCCTACGACTGGCGCCTTTTTGTGGTTGAGCCAAGTAAGATTATGTTTTCTCTGATAAGGTACTATGCCCAAAAGTGTTTGAAACAAGACACTATACTCGAGGAAGATAATACCTTACTCTGCGTTGGGGGCTCTACTGTTCCCAAGGGAAGTACTACTCCTATGCCTCCAGCAAGGCTTTGCAATGCTGCGGGCGTCCACTAGAGCCAGGCCTTGCTTACGCAGGAGAGTAATCCCTGAACCCTACACCCTAAACCTAAACCCCTAAACCCTCAACTCTATACCTGAGCCAGGGGCTGCTATGTGGTTCCGTTTGGGTGATATGGTAGGACCCGTATCAAAAAGCCACAGCAAGACAACAAAAGAACCAAATAGGAGCCCTTGAGTAGAAGGACGTGCTTCTTGACAACCGCATCGGATTCATAAGTTTGAGCCTAAGGCCCATACAAACCCGCGAGATCCTTAAAACTAGTGTTAATGACTCCTAGTGGCCGCGCAATGCCCAACCAAAACTCTAAATGAAGCAGAAGCTTATTGAGCAGGGCCTATGGAATATGCCAAGGTGCGACAACAAAGCCCAAACGGATCCCAAGCAATAATTTCAAGAATGTGCTGTTCTGGCTGGCCTCCCAGCTGCGACTGCCTCATGCTACGTTTTCAGACGGATGCGGGACTTTTTGGTTCGGATCTGGTAACTTCCCAAAACAGGAGGACCCCAATATAGACCCCAACATACTATAATCCTGATTATGGGGACCCCCCCCCAAAAAATCGTACCCCTAATTTTTGGGAAATCCAATTTAACAGTTTGAGACTTTCCCGGCGGAGCACATGATGTGGGATGTCCGAGTTCAGAAGGGTTGAGGTGGTCCTGGATGTGGCCCTTACGCTGATTGAGGCTGTAGACGGTTGAGGTGCAGGGCTTACTTCAATGTCTGTTCTAGGGTTTAGGGGTTTAGGGTTTAGGGTGCAGGGCTTACTTCCATGTTTTTCCTCAGTGTTTTCCACGAAGGCTCGAACCCATGGTATTTCCCAGTCTACTGCAAGTCCAACTTGCGTGGCTTGCTGCAGAAGCATAATTTGCCTGCAGGTATGACGCCAGCCGTGATGCTAACAATCATCAAGCCAATAAGTTAAACAATTTAAGGAATGAAGCTCTTTTCGCGGGAGTTGCAGCTGTAATCGACCCCCACCATCTACCATAATCTACCGCAGACACCCACTGAGGAACCCAATTTCTGTCAAGTCCCCACACGTGTTCCTGTACAACCCATACTCATATGAGCTATAGCCTCAAGTCCTAGTATCCCCCTTAATAACCCCTACAGTAGTCCCCTACATAACCCCCCTTTAAGGAGTTTAGACTAGAGCTCATATAGCCGAGAGGCGTGCCTCCCATTCCATTAACCACTCCACACTAAAAGTGCTGTAATGGATGGTACCCCAAACAAGGAACCCAAAGTGTGCAGTAGGAATGTAAGGACTCTGTTCGGTACATTATATCTTCTTGGGTTACCTGTCTTGGGGTTCACCTGAAAATCTTGTTATACACAATGCATGCTTGCTTCATATGTAATGCCCGCAGAGCACCCCTACCGAATCTCAAGCCAACCTGCATGCAACTTAAACAGAAAACGTCACAAGAGTGACCTCAGTACAAAACCCCCTTACCAAATCCTAAACACTAACCCCTAAATCCTATATCCTGAAACCTACAGCCTAAACCCTAAATCCTAAACCCTAAACCCCAAATCCTAAACCCTACATCCTAAACGCTCTTATCCCAAGCCCTCCCCCCCCCTCCCTCCTCCCCCCTATAACCCCTAACCCCTAAACCCTAAATAGTAGTTTCCATGTTATTTTCCATTATCCCTATAGAA
>CAJNIZ010046846.1:0-38578 GCA_905231905.1 Symbiodinium pilosum | reverse complement strand
CATATGTGCGCATCTCTGAGACAGCAAAGGCTCACCAGTGACTTGCACTCCGGAATGCGGGCAAAAGCTCGTTTATTGCTTTAGCCGGGACTGCGGCAGGGCAGCCAGGCAAGCTGAGGCTGCTTGTGCGAACACGCTGCACCAAAATGAGCCATGCAAGAGGGCAGGGTCGAGGCAGCGTTGCCTCACACAATTGTGCATGTCGCGCTTTCCCCCCACAGAACTGGGGGGCAGAGCACTCACGTCGACTGCAGTAAGTTTTCAGTCTCTTCAGGCCTGCTTTCAGGCGCATGCGCTCGGCCGGCTCTTCTTGTGGTTGACTGGCGTGCGTGCTGCTATTGCTGCTATTGACTTCTGAGGTGTGCTGCCCCACACAAAATTTGATAAGTCGTGATGCTCGGCACTTGGGCAGAGCGCAGCAAGTTGTCACTCGCTTTGGGCTCACCTGCAGGCACATGCGCTTGGCCAGCTTTCTATTTCGCAGCCGGTCGTCGGAAAGCGCTTGCACACGGAGAATCACACACGTAGTCCTACACATCGTGACGATGGAAAACTGCGGAACCTGCAGGAACTTGTCAGTTGCTGCCAGCCAACGGCTTGCAAATGCGTGCGCTTGGTAAGCTCGCCTGCTTGTCTGACGCTGTGGCGCTGCCAGCGCTGGGCGCTGCGCTGCAAAGCGAGAGAAGGGGTAAAGCAGAGGTGCTCAGCTTCGACAGGCTGCAAATGTAATGTAGGCTCGTTAGGGCAGCTGAGGGCAGGTGGGCAGGGCCAGGTGGAAACCTGCTCTCGTTGGCATGACCTGTCCTTGCCTTTGCATGTCAAATACACATCGAGGGCACAAAGCCACGGACCGAGCCACGCACGAACTCAACGAACCCAACGAACCCAACGAACCCAACGAACCCAGAGTCCACAGCCAGCCCAGCGCAGCCCAGGCGGGCCATGGCACCATGAGGGCTTCCTGTGTAGACAGGCGGCATCGAAGAACAGCCACATGCCATGTTGACGATGGCTCCATTCGCAAGGCCCTCACTCTGTGCTAGGTCCCCGCACAACACCAACTGTAACGTGCTCCCAGGTCAGTGTAGACATCCTGGACAGCCGCAGGCCATCCAGCACGCGGGGCCACGGATGCTGACGACTTATGCCAAAGCTTTCTTCACGTGCCCCAAATGCAAAGTCAATCTTGACGCAAGGTGGATGGGTTGGTTGCACGAACTTCCCAGCCAGGCAGAGAATGGCTTCGCTATTTCTCGCTCCTCTCCTATCCTGCAGCTCGCAGAAAGAAGTAAACGCAATGAATGTTCAGCAGTCGCTTCCGCGTTCCCAAACCGTGAAGATGAGGGAAATCTGAAATAGCACTAGCATGCGGCCCAAGCAAGCGAATGCATGAGGCGCGCTGGGCACCTACTGCACCTATGGGCATGCAGCAAGTACGCTTGGCATGGAGCTGCGAAAGCAAAGCCTGGAAGGAATCTGCCTGTGAAACTCTAGAGAGCCGACCGGGTCGGCCGGCTGTGAGGCGATGAGAAGAAGCCGGTTGAAACCGCTTTACAGAAAAGGGAATGCGTTGCTGAGCTGCTCTTCAGGCAAGCTTCAGCAGGTAAGCTTCACGGATTCACGGCATCTTCGGCGCGTTGTGGCAGGTTTCTGAGATTACTCGTGGTCTAGGGACTCTGGCAATGGCTGAGCATGGACAAGCTTCACCCGAAACGGAGGACGCACCACATGCGCGGCTGCAAGCAAGGCAGCTGGTAAGCGCACTTTGCTGGCAGCTTGGATCTGATAAGTTAAGGCAATTGCCGGGCCGCGTTTGGCATCAGCGACGCTAAAGTCTGGCACGTGTCGATCCCGCAGGCAGAAGCCCAGAAACAAGCTGCCCTGTGTTGACAAGTTGGGAATGAGGACACATGCAGCCCGCATCAACTAAGACAAGCAACGCCTGGCTTTCCCCTCCCTTCAATGCACCTCCGGTCACTTGCAGTCACTTCCAGCACCCGGGCCAAGCAGTGCTAAAATCTGAACGCCGCACTGGCTGCATGCTGCATGAGCCTCCCGACTCAAAAGCGAATAGAAATTTGCGGAGCTGCTTGGGCATGAAATTTCTGCGCTTCACAAGAGCTGTTGGGATGTCTGAAGCCTATGCCAATGCGCTTGTCCAACAGTAGAGTCGTAGGGCATCCCGCACCCTCGCACGAGGGACTGCGCACACCGATCCTATGAGGAATTGCCAGAACTTGATGGGCCGGAAATCCGCAGACACGTTGGCAGATAGACACATGGGCAGAAAACGTCTCATCGAGGATAGCTAAGAGAGCAGCCAGCACGCTTCACTGCCTCAAACTTCCCAAGCCATTGCAGGCTTGGTCCACTTGGTGTTGCAGCCTCTGAGTCTTCAGGCCCGTGCCAGGGCACTAGTTGTGCACGACACGGCCCTGTCAAATCAACTCCTTCCAGCGTCATCTGCAAGTGCCAAAACATGCCGATGCCCCCAGAGCTTCAAGGCCGTGAGCCCGTGAGCCCTAGCCGCCCTACAGGCCCAGCAGCCTTGCAGCCTTGCAGCCTAGTGGCAAGACCTTTAAGTAGGCTGCAAATTGAAAGGCCGTTGGTAACTCAGCTAACTGACAATGCTGCATGGCAGCTTGCATGGCAGCTTGCATGGCAGCTTGCATGGCAGCTTGAGAAGCTTTTGACTTCAACAATGCGGCCATCGTCCAGCTGCACTTCTGTCAAGAGCTGTGGCCGGCATGGAACCCGACAAGCAAACTTTGGTGGCCTCTGCTTCAAAAGGCCTGCCCAGTCCGCCCTTTGAAGCACCGTCAGGGCACCAAACAGCTAGGGAGATGCATCAAGATTCGGTAGCTGCAGGGACCTTGGCAATGCTCACAGTGTGGGCGCTGCTACACGACTGCAGAGATGCTGCGTATGTCTGCAGCCATAAAACCAACCGTGCCTGAGAATCATGCTAAAAGGCATCATGGGCCATCATCTGGTGGGATCCGGTGAAGAAATGCAGGACAAGTTCCTGCGCTGCTTCGGATCAGTGAAGCCCACGTGCGGAAGCTGTGGAAGCTGCGGAAGTGAAGGGCGGATTGCTTCAGGCAACCAGCCGCCGGACAGTTTGCAGTTGGGCATGCGGAGCATGCAGGGCATGCAAACCACCAACTGACACCTTATTGCTGGCTCTCCGAACTTGCGTGCAGGCGCCAGGTCGAAAAAGCAACTTTGCAGAAATTCGGAAACAAAACAAGAACTTCAGTTTGACGCGGAGAAACGCCTTGGCTGTGATGGCTTTAGCTACCTTTGGCCAGCCTCGCCGTCTTTCCTTCTCGCGAACAACAAGCCGAATGGCCCTAACAGCAGCTCCTCTGCTTCTGGCCCAAGATGAAAGAGATGTCCGCTTTATCGGCACCCGTCTGTCCTTGGTTGCAAACCCTTACATAGCCACAACTTGGTACAACATTTCAAAACTCATCCGGGATACTGCCTTCCAAGCAACTACTCCTCTTCAAGGCAGTGTTGGACAGGACACGTCAAGGCCCTGTCGAATCCCGACATCAACGCTCAGTGCCCCAACTGCAGACGGTAGATCATCAAAGACCTTGGTCATGTTAGGCAAAGCGAGTACATGCGTCATCAGCATACATGACTTGATCCCGTGTCTTAGGAATCACTCCAGATACCGCAAGTGCAAGCGTATGAGATCTCAACGCGTTGTCATCTTGAGGGTCATGTGCAAGCTCAGACGTGCGCGCATCACGAATTCTGATGTTTCTCAAGTTTTCCCAGTTGCCTTCATGTTCATCCCGTGTCCAGAACAGCCGGTATTCCACGAAACGCATTGCTGGACTCAGCACCAGCGAGATCAGGGGACGAGGCCAATAGCATGAACCACATCTGCACCTGAAGGCCTCCAAGCGTCGTCCAGACACTTGGAATCTATCAGAAAAAGACATTCACAAGACGATACATTCGAACAACAGTGGCAAAGACTCCGGAGGCGGTGAGGCGGTTGGCAGTTTGCAAGGCTGGGCAGAGGACTGCCATGCTTGTTGCCGTCTCACTGCTTCTTGAAGCATTGACCACTTGCGATGCTCTTGGCCAATGTGAACAGGTTCAGTCTGAAAAGTTCAGAAGCAAATCTTGGGGTGGCCTCAACTTGCAACCTGCTTCTGCAACTAGCATTGATTGAGTTACCTCAGCCTCCAGCCAACAAGCGTCTGGAAATGTAGATTCACTTCAACCCCCCTCCGCCTCCCGTCAGCAAAAAGTGATGCCGGCAATTCCGAGGGTCCAAGGCAGCTTTAAAATGTGAACGCACATGGTTAAAGACGCATGTGCCTGAATTGGGGTTTTTCGAATGCAGCAAGCAATCTGGAAAACAAAAAAACGACCTGCAGCAACAACAAGCAGCATTGCATCCTATGCGCAGAGGTGAAGCTACAGCCTCCGCACACCGCCGCCCCTCCCCCGCACACGGAACCTTTAGTGCAGTTATATCGCCCGGCCGGGGCCCTATACTCAGCTGGACACCTGCAACCGGCGCCTTGCTGAAGGTCTAAACGTCTAAGCATGTCTTTCGTGCAGCCGCAGCGCAGGCAACTGGAAAACGAGATCCTCCACACACAAGCCGCCAGTTGACACGCATCGCAGGCGCAGCTCTAACCTCAGGAAACAACAATCAAAGCATGCCATGAAGAACTGCATGCGCACCTTCGCTGAAGCACCGTCCACGCTGTTTGAAAGTCAACAGCAGGCATCCCTCGCAGCATCCCTGCCAGGCGCAGATGCATCCACACAAGATCAACCCTAATATCCCCACAGTCCCAGTACTGAAGCAGCCATCATGGCTGCAAACGTCATGCTGATAGTTGTTTAACCTACTGGGGCATGAGATACATGCCCGGGCGAAGACAGAAAGCACGTCAGTTCCGATCCCCAAGGATTCAAGTTACCCAAATGTTCCCTTTAGCGAGTACAGTCATGCTGGAACAATCAACCTTCGTAGTGCTCGCAGAAGAATAGGCAGCACGCCATGACCCACATCCCGAGAATGCCTTTCGGCTGCGTGAAGAGAGGGCCGGGCTTTGCATGGACAAGAGCTTTGCACCAAAAGCCAAATATCTGCAGCATCCAGACACGGGAGACCAAGAACGCCACATAACGGAAAAAACACATGCAAAATTGCTTGCGAAATGCATGCTAAATCCAAATATTGTTGGTGTCTGCTCGGCGCAAGCCTTTCAAACAAGCTGCGTCTCGAGCGCGTGGGGCTTTCACCCGTGCAATTCTCCGTATGCGGCTGGTGAACTCTCTAATGTTTAAGGTCTCCCGAAAATCCACGAAGCCTTGCAAAGGGTTAAACCAACGGAACTCTTGACACCTTGATGAAGTTGAGCTGGGCGCGCTATTGTTTCCAAACGCCAAGCTTTAAACTGCACAAAAAGAGATCTAGTAACTAGTACCGAGGACCCAGCACTTCCTGTTCTACGAAGCTAAACTGAACTACTTCCCCTGACTTCCCTCTCCTGATGAATTTTCTTGTTAAGTTTACTAGGAGCCGTAGGATCCGCCTTCACCATCTTCATTTCAACTTTAACGAAGGATCCCCAAACCCCCCTAATTAGTTTTGTTTTTTGTTTTTTGCGGAAGGTCACCACTTTGTTTGAACACAAGGTCCTACAACTTGTTCTATGGAAGAGCCACTTGCAGGGACTACCCTTACCCCACGCAGGGTTGGTTTGCGCAGCATTTGGTGTACATGGAGGCGGTCAACAACTTACAGAAACAAATGCTCTAACTTGGAAGCCCTCTGACGCAAAACGTTACTTTTGATCACATGTTGCGCAAGTTGCCGATCTCTCCATGAAGATAAACATAAAGGTTCGTACATCCGAAAAGTCGCGAGACAATGATGTATGTTGATGCGTGAGTTGTGAAGATGCTTTCTAGGAGATGGAAATTTTGGACAAGCTAAACAAATTCCGCAATGTTGGCAGAACGCGTAGGCTGGCTATAAGTGCACAAGTTATCAGATGTCTCGAGATTGCCCCTCGCCCCAGCCCTTTGATGCCGACACCCAGGACAGCTGAAGCGCAAAATCAGCTGGGTGGCTGGAGAGCTTCAGAAGCAGAGTACAGCTATTTGAATTTGCAGTAGCTTTGGCTTGAAACCCTCAAACAAAAAAGCATGCAAGCGGTGGGTGACGCCTTGTGTTGTCTGACACCACATTAACAGAGCTCACTGGTAGCCCCTGTTTTGTCCACTTGCGCCTCTAATTCCTCTGGAGGTGCTCTGGACAAGTGGGCTCAGTAGGCAGCGACTGGCGATGGGCTCCTGCACAACAATTGAAAATCCGTGCTGCTTCTGAGACGCTTCATCTATAGATTCCCGCAACAGCCAGGTCCTCCAAGTTTACAATTACCTCCGCTTTGCTTCTACGTCTCTATGAGTATAAGTTGTATATCTTCTAGCACCTCTGTGGCCTGCCAGACGTCATCAGGGGTGCCACAGGTCTGTTCCCCTTGTGCCATGTTGAAGGATCTGCAGGCACTTTTGATTCAAATTGCGGCAAACTATGTGTTTCTTGCTTCCCGAACCCTCAGGAAAAAAAAAATGCTCCTAAAACCATGGCACATGGCATGCGATACCAGGACCGTATGCTATGCAACCATCTCTCAAAGTGGCTTCAGACTTCAGAAGGATGGGAGGAATAATGTGTATGAGACGTCTCGGTGGCTTAATGAAGCCAAACATGGACCCTGAAAATACGTACTTTTTCGCTTCGCAAGCCATTTAATTTGTTTTCGCAGAAAGCCTGGCCTCGAAATTGCATAACAAAATCTCGTCAAAAAAACATCAGGAGTAGGGATCTCCTTGGCTTTCTAGGAAACATAGTCTTGTAAGGATTGTATGTTAGACGAGATGTAATGAGTCTGAGCGAAACATACATCAAAGTAATTGGTGGTTCAATCATGTTCCTAGATGGAACGTATATGCTCATCTAAATTGTTCAGTACATAAAGTGTAAATTCTCAAGCATCCCCGCGACATTAAGGTTGTCTTTCAAATGCAGCCCCACCCCACACCCGGACTCATGAATGATGTTTTGGCCCGAGGGCTGGTCAATTGGTCCCGATATACATGAAAGCCCCCCAGCCAATAGCCAATATTTTGGCCCACGGATTGAATTTCGGTAGGGAGGGAACAGGCTGCATTCTTGTGGGAAACAATGATTTTGGAGGGTTCGACTGGAAAGGGAAGGGTTGTGGTTCCAGAGATTGAAATCGAATCTTTCAATGAAGTACACGCCGCACACTACACAGAAATCCTACCTCCTTTTGATCTCGGCCTGCTAGGATTCATTCGCGGCCCATGGAATTCAGCCAGGAAATGTCCTTGAAACTGTGGTCCCTAACCCCCAAAATCACCAGCAAACATATTTTCATCATTCCGGACCAACCTACAACATGACCACTCACATGATCACCTCAAAATGAACCCAAAAGGCGAATAGCTTTCACTCCGCAAGCCATGACGTGATATACATATAATGTATGTATTGAACCCTCGCACGTAACGTCCCGTGAACCGTCACCTGTCCGCTCTGAAGAAAGGGTTCTTCACCTAAGCTCACTGCAGAGCAACTGAATCACAGCCAAAAAAGTAGCTCGGCGCATGTTCTGGGTCTGAGTCTCCCGCAGGAGTTGGATTCCTTATGGGTCCTGGAGGGTCCGGAGACGGCGTCCGCTCTTTCTTGTTCTTGAGCATCATCATGCCAGGTCCTGCCACTGAGTACGTGCAACTTGAAGAATGCTGAACAAACCTTGTCCAATTTCTCCTCCGGAGAACTCACTGGCGCGTTCCTCACGGCGGCGGTCCCGTGCCCGCGAACGGCTGCGTGAACGGCCACGGCCCATCTCCCTGTGGGCAAAACGAATCATTCAGCACTGATTTTCTTGCAATGATTACCCTCTGTTCTGGCAATCTTTCTCCCGCGCTGCAATCTTCACTACACGTAAGCGCTAACTTGGGCTCCCCCCACGGATTGCGTTGGGAGAATATGCACCATTTGTGCTGTCACGGCCTTACCTTCCATAGGGAAGTCCAAAAACAGACAGCCCGATTCCTCCCCGCCATCCACTGAGATTCGGTCATGGTCTTTTTTTGGATCCCGCGTATAATACAGCACCTAATATTTAGGGTACCCAAAAAGGGACCATCATGTTGACAACCACCCATATATCGTTGATGCACGTTAGCCCTCACAGCTAACATTCGGGCTTCCGAATCCTTTTCTCTCACCAGTGGAGCTGGGTGCTATTGGATGTCGAAAGCAGACAAAGGAAGCTTGTTGGACTGTCGACTTCCTGATTATATGACTAATGCAGTACAGTACGGTCTTGAGCCAAAGAGGTAGCGAACAATACACCAATGTCCATACAGCGATGCGTAGCATGCGCTGTAGGATTCAGATAGGTGAATTAACATCATACTATATCATATTTACGTTGTGAGTGCACATCTCTTCACACCCCGCGCATTTGAGCGTAGGGATTAATGTGAGCCAAAGAAAGGAAACATGTGTTTTCTTACCTCTGAATTTCCGCTGCCAATGGTTCCCTTGCTGTTTGGACGAAGAAGCACTTCCCGCGGCATGGACGGTTTCTTGCCACATCCTTTCTCTGCCTTGCGCCCTTCTTCAATCTGTGCCTGCAGGATTTGGCGATATGCTAACAGCTAGCGGCAATGACTTCATGGTTTCTGTGACCTTTCGATTGGGGTGATGCTTCCGGCCCTCTTGCTTTACTTTGTTTTTGGGAGGAAGCTCGTAGCCGTGCTCATCTACCAAGCGCAAGGCGTCGATCAAAATCTTGTTGAAGTTCGCAGCCGCCACATGTGTAGCTGGGTTGATATGGAGGTACCCCTCTTGTCTTCGCATCGGTCCACGGATGTACGAGTAGGCACGGGCACCAAGGAACTTGTAGATGACGGTGGTCACGAGCATGTGGGCAACGGCGCTTTCACGATTTGGTGGCATCGCTTTAAGATCAAGCTGATCCCTCTGCATGTTGCAGGCATAGCACCTGCACAGAATCTTCATCATCATTGTCCAGCAAAGATAGCGTTGCTAGCACCATTCACCAGTCTCTGAGTCCTTCAAATCGTCGATTACCATGCCCTCAGTAATGTCGCACGCCAGGCCGGTAACATCCAGAAAGCGCGAAGCAATGCTGCTGGTGTCGTAGCTGATCACAACTGGCTCGCCATCCTGGGTCGGGAAGCTCAGGCTTTCTCTTGCCAGCCCTTCCAAATACGCCAGATCGTTGTCCACGCTTTCGTTTCGGCATTGGCACGATGGATGTCCTCTGTGAACCCCCTTGCCCTTTTCCCCTCTTTTGTGACCTTTCTCTCGATAGTCGCGGTGATGGGGTCGTCTTCAACCTCGAGCTCATGCTTCTTGGGTTTCAGCCACGGCGTCTTCATGAATTCTGCCAGACACCATTTCGTAGTTGGAGCATCAAACAGTCCCTCTCTGCAGAATGTGGCCCAAGGCCAACCTTGGCGAGGACTGCCACACCAGCAGAATCTTTGATCCAAACCAAAGGCGCATGACGTATACGGCATAAATCTTCCTCGCATCTCAGCGAGGGCGGTGGTTCCACGTGTTGTCAGGCACACAGACCCACGTCTCTCTTGCTCGCCCGAACGATGATGCTGTTCTCCGTGTCCGTGAGCCTTACGCTGATTAGGACTACCTCCTCCCTTTTGGTTCGCCCCTTAGGTGATGTAGAGTTACTATCAGGCGGAGAAACTACCTGCCGACTGCCGATTTTGAGGAGCCACTAATGGACACTGCGGGCGATAATGCCCCTCCTGTCTGTCCACAAGCAAAACACCGCCTCTGTTTACGCGCCGTAGCACGATCATGCTTAAAGCTTAAACCGACAAGGGCTCAATTCCCCTCCCGCCCCTTTACCCTTGCTGCGAAGAATCTGCACCATCTGCATGCCCATCAGAAGGGCTCAATTTAGCCACGCTTGTCAGTCAAAGCTTCAATCAAAGGCCATGGCTCAGCAAGCAAGCTCAGTTTCTTTTAGCACACACGAAAGATGAACTCTGATTGAAACATGCAAACTTACACCACCTGACTGCGCACCTTCCTTGATCTTCAAAAGCCTTGGGCCTAAGGCCCAGCTCGTCATCACAAGCCTGGCACGGTCACACTCCTCCTTGGGGCCCTCGAAAAGGACACCACCTTACAAGGAACGCCTGTCAGGTCGTTCAAAAGTCTTCTCAAATTCTATGGGAAAGATGGCTTGGTTTAGCTCAACTTCCCAAGCCGCATCTGCAAAGTGGGGCTTTTCTCGAGGTAGCCGCCCGCCCTACTGCGGGACAATGTTCTGAAAAGTGATAGGAGTATCCCGATGTTACGATTACAGAAGGAGGATAGCGCACACGCTCCTGCACTAAAACTAAAAACCCAAACACAAACTCAGGCACGTTCTTTTCAACTCAACTTCGAGCCTCGATAGCGGTGTCACTTGCTGACTTCAGGAAAACCGAGAACAAGGGTTTCCAACATGTCCCAGCGCACGTGTGTTGCACTCCAAGGGTTCGGTAAAATGTTGTTACCCCCTTTGATCGCCCACGAAAGTTTGAGTGTGTGATCACCACAACAATTCCGTTTCGGAAAAGCGAGAAAATTCTTGCCTACTGCAATGGACTCTCGGCACGGCCCAAAACCACACCTGCCCGCAGCTCTGACTGGCTGCGTAGCGCAAAAGAATCACCTCCTTGCTTCAAAGCTTTATCTTGGAAAGGTTATGTGATTTAGCATACTGTTACATCACTCCACTGCGAAAGTACATGATAAACAATGTACAGCGTATGGGCAGGGGACTTCTTGCGGCCCTTTACTCTTCGCTGCCCTTGCATACTAGCTTGCTGCCTGGCATCTTGGGACCGCTTTCTTGTTTTAGAGGCAGCTACGCATCACAAAGTGGAATAAAACATGTCATGGTTTCACCTGACAACTGCACACGCCGAGCAAAACTATGCACATCGCTCACCATGCAACACGCAATCACTGCGCATACCAATTATGGCTTTAAACATCAGTACGTGTACCAAAGTGCGTGCACCGAACTCACTTCACCAGCAAACATGTAGTTCAGGTAGTCCAACAACCACACGAACACTTAGCCAAGCTCAGGCGGGCCACATTGCTTGCAAGGACGCTTACCTCCCCTGACTGCATCGCCAAGACGAACAGTTCGGACTCGTCCAGGATTGGACCGTACCATGCCACATGTAAGACGACGGTAACATGAACCATCTCGTTTGGCCTGACCTGTGGAACTGGTTGCTGAGGAGGGATCTGCTGCTGAAGGATTTGCTGCTGGGGCATCTGCTGTTGTAGTACCCCTCTTTCTGCCGCATCTCTACGCGCGGGAGCTGCAATATGCTCCTCCAACCACTGGAACACTCGATCACGAACTTCATCGCGATCATCTCCCTGAACTGGATGCTCTGGTGCTGGATGACCACCTCCCTGGCTCGCTCCATGGTGCACTCGCGCACCCTCCAGAGACGGTCTGCGAAGGGTCTGGAAATGGTCCCCATGCCTTTCGGCATACACCCGGACCAAAGGGTCTTCTTGAAGCTTTTCTTCGAATAGGGCTTCTTTCAGAGACCTGACATTACTTTGCCGCTGCGAACGCCCCTCAGTGGCGGTGAGAATAGAGGAGGCCCCGTTGGGGTCCATCCTTCTTACCGGCAGCTGCGGAATCCCCCTTGCCGTGGTGGGGCCACGCACGGCGAATACATGGCACTGCGGGCGGACGCGCGTAGCTGCATGCTGAGAGCGAGGCCAACAGGTGAGCCGGCCTAAGAATCAAGGCGCTGGGTGGCTCTAGCGCATGCACAGTCCAAGTCCAAGCTGCGGCGCGAGTCGTGGCCGTTCTCAAGGCCGACGGCAAGGACCGTCCCGCCTTGAGCCTTGAGCTGCCAGGTTGTCCAGCCTGCGCCAGCGGCTGCCCTTGAAAAACTCCACAAGGTTGGAGTGTGCTGCGAATTCTTCTCCGCACGAGTCCGGGTGAAGGCACAGCCCAAAAAATCAACAGCCTTCGCACCTGGGACACTTTCAGGGTTTCAGGGTCACAGTGCACCGACTCCCTCAGCCTGCAAATTCTCCGTTTTGGTGGGCCTGGCCGCAAGACACTTGCAAGGCTCCTGGGCTCCTCGTCTATGTGGACATATGCGGCTTATGGTCCTGGAGGAGGGACAGGGTGGCCGTTGCCGTTCACGTGGGGCCAGGCACCTGTAGTCTTTGTCGCGGCCAAAAAACAGGGCATCGTGTCGGAGGTCATGTTCGGGCCGCGACGCAAATTCAGGTTCGGCGCCAAGAGCTTCTTCGGCTTCGTGCGCCAGGCGGTGCATCTCAACACAGAGCGCTTGATCGTGCTTGGCCGCCTGCTCAGACGTGGGTCAAGGTTCGGAAGCTGCGCGGGATGGTCGCGGCGGGGATGTAGGGCTTGGCGCAGGTGGAGTTGGGACATGGTCTCCGAAGTCCCACACTTGCCATCGGCAGCCCCGCCATTCAAGATCTGTCCTTCCAGGCCGACCCTCGGCCTGGTTCCACCCTGTCTGCGTGGCTAGCCCTCTCACCCCCCGCTCGCGCCAAGTAGGTTTCAGCTTCAACTGCAAGCTCTTCCGGAGTGAAGTTCAATGTGTGTAAAAAAATTACGGCATTGTTTTTTGTTTGTTTACCCCGCAGCGTGCTTTTTGCCAGCCACGATCAGAGCACTGTGTACACGCTGAGCAAATATTTTTTGGCGCTGACATGGTCCATGTGGGTAGCTCAGTATCTTTTGACCTGATGCGAACACCAGGTCTGAGAGAAAAGCTGCACAGCTTCTAAGGGTACTCAGGGGCCTAGGCCCAGCTGCCTAGGAGCTGAGCGGAAGGTGACGGGCCCCGGAAATGGTACTACATGGTGGGGAACCGAAGCCTCCAATGACCTTGCCGCTGTGGATCAAATCCAGGAAGAACAAAGCGTGCTGACCCTGCAGGAGATCCCCACAGCCCGCCCCAGAGAAAAAGAACTGACCTGCTGTCGCTGTTGCAAGTGGGTCAACGTGAATGGCCACAAGGTTCAGTTCATGGATGGCCGCCAGACGCTCAATCCAATAACACAGACCACCCTCACGCCTAGGACCTGAGCAAAGATGCACAAAGAACTGCAGGTTTTGAGGCCACCGTCCCAGACAGATCTAGCTCGTTGAGCGGAGAGGGCTGCTCAGCATCGCCCCCCTCCCACCTTCGATATGGCTCATGCGCAGGATTCTCTTCTGAACCATGTAATACCTTCAACTGGAAGGCGAAGCTTTCGCAAAGGACATTGTTGAGTTGTAAGGCTTAAACTGCACGGCAGGCTTAGGTTGGTATAGACACAACCATGATCAGTATACCGAGCAATAGTCTGCACCACCGCTCGTGGCGCCACTCCCCACGCACGCCCTATGCCTGTCAGAGACTGTGTCTGGGTGGACTCTCTGCTGAAAAGGTAACCCTGCATCCGCGGTCACAACATCAGTGAGAGCTTGCGCCCAACACGCAGAAGGCCCAAAACCCATCGGAGCGGAACATGACGCTGGGAACCGCTGGCCTGAGCTGCTTGCTGACAGCCTCCAGGAAAAAGGAGGTCTACACAGCCACCACCTCCAGCGTCTACCGATTCGCAAACGGTGAAAGTAATGTCGAGCATGTCCTTTCGAAACGAGCAGCCCCAGTGGACGGCACATGTGTGCTGCTGAACACCGCGTTGATGAGCCACCTGGTGGGGCTTCTTGAAGCAGTGTAGTCCAGCATTCACATTCTGCCTGACCAAGGCAAGGTACGAGGACGCCAACCACGCGTAGCCTCGCGTGACACGCCTTGGCCCCTGTTTGGGCGCCAGTGGAAACAGACCTTTGAAGCGCACATCCGCTGCTCTCTCAGGCACACCTCACCCCCAAGGCCAACACCACCCCGCTGCCAGAGTAGTGTTCAAACTGCTTTAGATACTTGTCCAGCCCCTCACTGGACAAAATTTGCTCATCGGTCAACACCATAGCCGTAGCCTCTAAGGCACTGACCACGCGATCATGCACCCGGTCGGTGGGCTGCAGTCAGAGATTGGCACTCTCCAAGAGCTCAGGGCAAGGTGCTTTCAAGAAACCACTCCCTCGGGCAAAAGTTGAGCGCCAATCACTGTCCAGCGGAGGCAACGGAACAACATGCGCAGGAGAATGGCCCAAGCCTGTACCTCCATGACGGCGCTTCGCCACTCTGAATTCTTGCAAAAGGATTTGCACCCGCTTGACCTGAAAAGTCAGGGAACTAAAGCCACTTCCAAACCTCAACGCGTAGGCCAAGCTGCCCACACAGATCAGGCGTAGAAGGCTCCAAGTCCCGTTGACCCTTCCATCAAACTGGCTATCTCGCGGCGGTTCACGGCATCTAATTTCTCCGCGAGAGTGAGTACCTCCTTCATTTCCCGGATCTCTGAAAGGCCCGTGAACTGATGTGCCCAGGCCGTCACGGAAGCTTCTCTGAGCTGGCTGGATCGTGACAGCGTCCCCTTCGAACAACGGGCACACACCCCCGCCAGGAAGTGAGCCGTCAAAGCGCGTGGGTTCTTGCTGCGAAAGCTACTAGGCCCCCCTTCTTCTTCCACCGATGGCCATCCACATGCGCCAGGTCCGCGTAGCTCACCTTCCGATCGCGGCCATTCTCTTTCCACCTCAGTGGATTGATTGCCGCTTCCAGGGCTTTCACATCTGGACTCGCAGCCTCCCCCCAGCGCAGGTACCGCGGGCGCGTCCGCGCCTGCAGCCGCGCGAGTCGCCGGCTCACTGCAGGCACAACTGGCAGAGGAACCTGAACAGGCTCCAGCCTTCCTCCAGAGCCGGCTGCATTCACCATGTAGCTTCCGGCCCCTGCAGCTTGCAACTGAGCCAACAGCTGTGTGGCATCCCATGATCTGCATGCTTTCTGGACCGGTTGGTCTCCACTGTTCCGGCGTTGGGAGGCACACACCGCCAGTTCACTCGGGCCGCCTGGATTCCAGGCGAAGGCTGTCCCCCGCACATGTGTTGGAGGCATCATCCGTCCTGCCACCGGCCCAAATCCAGTCGGAGCCATCCTCGTTGGTGGTCGGAAGCAGCTCCCCTACCTACCTCGTCGAAATTTGGGGGCCGAGAGATCAAGGAAAAAGTGCCAATCTGAAAAGGCTCCCATGCCGCTGCCACCACGGCAGCCTATCGCAGGTGAGTGCCCGGCGTTCTGTCCGAGAGTATGGCAATAAAGCCTGACCAGACCAGCCGCTCAGGTAGCCGAATAAAGCCACCAAGCAGATTAGCAACCACTCAAGCAGCCAAAGCAAGCTCAGAATCAAATGGAACAGGACATGCCCTGCCACCACGGTACACTGCCAGAGCAAAGGATACCACTCGATCAACAGAAGACCTCCACCAATCAACAGGATTTTCTGCACGCTGAAGCCCAGCAGCGGATCCCCCAGGAGTGGCACTAACAATTTCACTGTGTGTTGTTATGAGCTCTGTAACAGCCTGACTGGCCAAGCGCTGCGCCAGGTATCGCCAACCCTCCGTGGAGCGCTAATCCTGCGAAACCTGAGATGGCCAGCTGGTTCCCGGCACGGTCCATCCAAGACTACCTGACCTCTTCTTGAGAGACTTGAGCAAATTGGCAACCAGAGGTTGCAGTAACTTGAAGCATCAAGAAAGAAACTCGCTAGTTGAAAAATGTCCCAGAGTCAGCCAATGGATGCATAGAATGTCTCAGACAAGCACTGATATTATCATATCGCTTCACATTCAGCCTCCCCCTTCCTCAATAGTAAACCTTGAATTCCTCCCACCCTGCAGCCGATATTAAATCAGTCCTCAGCTGCTTGACCAAGATGTACATGTGTAGCAGCGTGGAAAGCTCACTGCATGGAACAACAGCTTCGAGCATGTTCTTGCCTGACCAGCCGCCGGGGGCTTGGACTCTTCGGGTCGTTGCGCGACGGGAAATTCGCCCTGGGGACCTGAAGCTGGGGAAGGCGAGAGCTCTACAACTCTGTAAGAGTCTCGACATGTCACGTCTCGACAGCTCTCTAGAGCCATTTGATGGCGTTTGCAACCCTCCTTGCAGCTCTGGCAGCATCTGAAGGGCTCCTCTTGCGCCGCGGTGGGCTTGGGCCTCAGTGTATCTCTTTCAACCAGGTCCAACAACAACACATCCAACACAACAACGTAGCGACAAGAGGTCTCGGGTACGGGCGCCGGCGCTCGGGGCTGCGGCGTACAGGGGACCGGGCACGGTTGCGCCCGTAGAGGCGTGGAGGACTTCGACTGCGCGGCCGCCTGCAAAACATGCACTCTGCACTCACCTCACACATCACTCCTTCACTATGTTCACTCACTCATTCACGTCCCTTTGCCTCGGTGGGCCAGAGTTCGAAATTGCCAGCGGGCCTGGGAAGTTCTGTCTGTCCATGTGACGTGGCGGCCAGCCATGTCTGCCTTTCGAGGCCATCACCATCGTTGCCTTTGGGCCCGCCCGCTGGACCAACTCCTACCTCAGTGGAGGTCATGCGCGTGCACGCAACGTCACGCAACGTCATGCAACCATTCGGAACCAGGCAGGGAAGCCATCGACAAAGACCTGGCTGGCTTTGAGGGCGGCGTAGGCCCGATCCTTACGTGCCAGCCAGATGCAGCAAGACCTGGACCATACAGGTTCCCAGGTGCCGGCAGCAGCTTCCTGCGTTGCAAAACGCACATTCACGAAGTCCTGCGATGCTGGTCTGAGGCAGTGCTGAGAATCTCCTGTGTCGTGATTGTTTGGTGGGCACCTCACCAGGAATGCCAGAATATGGTGGCTTGTGGCAGTGGATGACCTATCAGCACACGAGAGACACACATGATGCAAGCGGCTCCGCAAGCATGAAGCAAGGCTGACGCCCGTTGCCTCCCCAAACTGTGCCATGGCTCGGGTCATGCCAACTCGACTGTGCTGAGGCATGATGCCTCAGAATGTGTCATGCCAGGCCAAAACCGAAGGATCCGAAGGGGATCCGAAGGCTGCAAGAAGCTTCAAGATGTGGTCAGCTCGGACCCCAGCCAGTGGTGATTCGCACCAACGCCGACATGCCGAGATGGCTCTGGCTCCAGTGCCCTGTCAGGCAAGTCGGTGAATCCTGCAACACTGAAGACTCGGGCTGAAGGCCTTGGAGCAATCAAGCGCATCAAGCGCCCATGCGAAATGCCTCCAAAAAATCTCGGTGACGACTCGGAAAGAACAAAGCTCCAAACTGCCTCTCTTCGAAGCTTCCGAAACGAGCCCTCGTCGAGCCCGTGGCTATACGGCTTCCGCGGAGCATAAGTTCTTGGACATGCCGTGCTAATTTGAAGAGTGGTACTGAACGTTTCTCATACCTTTCCCAAGCCTTGGCAGATTGTGTCTGGTGAGCCGTTGGTCCATCCAACACGTCTCTCAAACCATGATCTCCAGTTTACACTTCCACCCAGCACGTTGGACCCGACCGCTAGTGGTGGTTGCCTTGCAATGCAGCCAAGCAAAACCGCACATGTGGCATGGTCCACCAGTGATAGCTGTAGAACTAGGTCGTCTGTGTCGGGAACGGTATTCACTAGCATTTGGGCAGTGACGGCAAATACCTAATCCAGTCCAAAATCATGACTTAAGTATCATGATCAAATATGATCAAAGAATGCAAGTCTCTGTAGATGATTGTATCCCAGCAGAGTCTTGTAAACCAGCTCTTTCCAGCGCGCTCCTTCCAGCGCCATGCTTAGCAGGCAATGCAAATTGCAATGCAAATTGCTACGAAGGCATGCTTTCGGGGACCTGGACTCAGAGCATTTCTCACGTTATGAAGTTCATGGAAGGGAGATGTCGAAATTTCGCCGGCACTGTGGTTTCGTGCCTGTTAGGGCAGCTGTGTGGACTCAGAATGGCTTTAGCAACATGCATGCTACGGCGTCCGGATGCTCTTGAAGGCTCTGTTGACCAGATCGTAACATGGACCTTCTGACGGCAAGCATTCTCTCGTTGACCTGTAACACGGTTCGTCGAAAGAGAATTTGAATCTCAGAAGCAGCTAAGCCTCTTCAATTTGAGCGTCTCAGCGAGCCAGCGGCAAACGGCCGCAACGGCAGTTGGAACGAAGAGTCAGAGAAAGCTCAGAGAGATGAGATGAGAGGAGCACACGTATACGACATGCACTTTTACCGCGAAAGGGAAGAGCTTCAAAGAAGGATTTGGAAGTTTTACTGCACATGGCTCTCGTTGGAGGCTCTTGTTCGTGGGATCTTGGAAAATCTCACGCCGCACGCCGCTGAAAGCCAAGCAGAGGCCTTGGGGCCTTGGGTGGGCTTTCAGCAGCCCTGGAAGGCGGTTCGAGACCCTGCAAAAGTGCTGAAGTCACTGAATGCCGTGTTGGTGTGGGCTGCAAGTAAGAGTAATCTGCATGTTGATTGCTGCAAGTCAGTTCGTTTGGATCCGGATCCACTGCAGAACTGAAAGGCCTCAGCGGCAACACACTTGTTTTGGGACCGCCGCAACTCTACACAGCTTCCAGATTCAGCGGCTCAACCATGCTCCGGCTGCATCTTCGTCTCGCCTTCCTCTGCATCCTCTGCATCCTCTGCATCCTCTGCGTCTCCCGCTTGGTCTCTCAGGTCCAGCCGGGCCACAAAGCGGTCGGACTCCTGAGACTCTGCGCGGCCAAACACAAAAGTTCGCAAAACCTCGCGAAACAGAGGAGCCTTGAAGTAGCGCTTGAAGCGATTCTTGGCACTGTCAAGGCGGTCCAGACCGCCAAAGGGCCTGAAGCGAAGCTGAAGCGAAGCTGGTGCTAACAAGCTGCAACTTCTGTGCATCTGAATCTGGTCTGCCCAGGCCCCAGGCCTATGCATGGGAGGCTCGGGCACGCCTTTGCTGGTCTCCGGGTAAGCCTGGCAAAGGTTGTCTCTTCTTGTTGTCAGCTCTGATGCGTTGGACTCTGCCAGCTCCGCCCGTCCGGCTGGCTGCCGCATCTCAGCAGGCGCCTCAGTGAGCCGGCTCATCTCTGTGCGAGAAATGGTAGAGGATGCAGAGGATGCGAATTCATCTTAGAGATCGGCAGCTGGAGCCGTGCCTTGGAGCACAAAATCTTGAGTCAGCGAGCTTTACTCCTCTTACCATCGCTTCCAGCACGGACGAGCTGGTGGCCGTGGAGGGGCAAGCGCTTACCATCTCGGCGGCGGAGGGCATGCGACCTGCCCTCTGGAGGCAGCAACGCCTTGACCTCGCAACAGAAAATAGCTTAAAGTAAAAAGAAAAAAGTCGAGTGACTTTCAACTTTTTGCAGCTTCGCGGTTTCTCCTTCGCAGCCAAGGGAGTTGAGGCCATGGCGAAAGGCCCTCGAGGAATGACCAGCAGCCCACGCTCATCCACAATTCGCTTCCGGCAGGTGAAGGCCGTCTTCTGAAACAAAATTCAACTTCCAGGCATTCATTGCGCCGGCTCTAGCACCCTGCCTCAATGTAGTCACTGGGGAGTGTGAAGTAAACCTCTGAGCTACTCCGCCCCATTGCTAGGCACTGCTGTGCACCACAGCTTTGCCACAACAGTCCGGGGATTAGGCGGTGCTTCCTGTTTTGTCTGCTTCTACTCGAGCAATCATCTCCGGAACGAAGGGCACGTAGAGCACCTCAGCATCAAAAGCAACGTTTCGATCACACACATGCAAAGTGCGCACACTTTGCATACACTGTATGCCTACTGCATACATTGCATGCAGCCCAGCTAGCTCGACTTCAATTCAGCTTAAACTTCCTCACAGCAGCATAGGCCACACAGAGTCCCACTCGGCACGGAACCTGCTCGAAGTTTGGGTCCGCGGTTCTCCAGCGATCCATCTCCAGCGCCCTCAGTGCTCACCGAGCAAGAGCCGAACGAGCCGAGCGAGCCGAGCGAGCCGAGCGAGCCGAGAAGAAGAAGTCACAAAGAAACTCAAACAAACTCAAACTCAAACTCCTCCCTCCTCAGAACTCTCAACCTCTCTCTAAATAACCTTCCTCGTCCGCAGCAGCTACTGAGCTCTCAGCTTGCCTGTCGGCGATGCCTGAGTTGAATTCAAAAGATGAAAGAAAAATCCGAAAGCTCGGAAAGCTTGAGAGTTGCAACGCACAGTCGCAGAGTTGCGGACTGGATCTGGCTCGTAGAGAAATTTGGAGTTCTGGCCTGACCGGCTCTCCACCTCGCGAGGTGGGTCTGCTGCTAAGCCGCTAAGCAGATTAAGCTGCATGCTTATTGCTTTGCATGTTTCTTGTGTTTGTGCAGCGCCTTCACGGGACACACTGTCGGTTATGACGCTGAGTGCAGGAGAAGATTGAGCTAAATTCTGTCATCTAACGAGTTATACTTCGGTGGCATGCCTACGATGATTGAATTACACCATCGGTACAATCAAGATGCCTCACGTCCTCGCGTTCAGTATCGACCCTCAATTTTATCCCGAAGCTACCTACAAAGCTTAGGGCTGGGAGGAGGTCAAACATCAGATGGGCAAAATGCCCTTTTGCGTCTTGCGCGTCTCCTTGCGCAGAGGGCCATGCTCCAATGGCACATGCAGTTTCGGTACACTTCTCTGATTCGTGCAGTGAACAGTTACATTTCTTCTGCGCCTCATCACCCAGCAGGCTGATGTCCAAGAGGTCGTGTGCCGCCTAGCTGAGTGACCCTGCTTTCAAGCAAGGGACCTTCTGATTTCTCTGCCTTGCGCCCACGGTGCCGACGTGCAATCTTGTAGTCGGGGACCTGATCAATTCGAAGCGGCTTGAACACGACAACAGTCTCCTGGAAGGAGCCCTGCCACTGCTGAGACATTGCCGAAGTGGCGAAGGTGTGCGCCGGACCTGGCAAGTACCTTGCTCTGGGAGGCGCGGCGGTTAGACCATGGACGACAGAGTGAGGGTGTAGTGTTCTCCGTCTTCTTCTTCTTACTCTTCTTCGAGCTCTGAGCGCCCCAGCGCGCTGGACCTGGGCCCCAGAGCCCAGCGTTCATGTTCGGCAGGGTACCTACTAGGCCCAGGATACTGCGCATTCCATTTCCCAACAAGTTGCATAATAGCAACGTTCAACCTTTAGCCATTTGCGCAACACTTTCATTGGGATCTGGAACGGGCCTCTCCCCTTCTCCGGTAGGCTGTGAAAAGACTCCCTCATTCGGGCCCTCTGAAAACACGGCTACATACCTTGAAGCCCTGTCCCCAGTCTGAAATAGTCTGAAGGGTTGCTTGTCCCTCGCCTTTCTGCTGGCAGACTGAGGTTCCAATACGCGGTTCAAGTCTCTTCTTCTTCTTCGGGCTAAGCTGGCCCCTCACGGACCAGCCGGCGCACTGCGCCCAGCCCAAGCTGTCCGGCGTTCAGGTCGGGTACCAGTAGGTACACAGGCTCAAGTCTGTCTCTCTCTCTCTCTCCCCCCTCTCCAAGCCTCATGGGCCTTTTCCGGTGTGTCTGCAGCTGCGAATTCGCCGAGCACTTCAGCTGTGACCTGGCACTCAATCAGGGTTCCGGATATGACAAAAGATGCCAGCGGTGGGGACGGCCTGACCCATCACTGCCACGCAGCGAGAGCCGATCAAGCCCAATGCATCACCTCAGAAAAGTTCAGGAAGCAAAACGCAAGGTTCCAAAAAGGCGGTTTCAGGGGCGCCGGCTGGTGTGAAAAGTGGTTGTTCCAGCGTCATAGAGGTCCAAGCCTACCGATGGAAAGCAGGAAGAAAGGAAGACCACACACCCACACACTTATGCAATCACTGGCACGTGTCCATCTGTGCCTCGGTTCTCCGCTTCCTCAGCAAAAGCCCTTCTCTTCACTCTTCACTCTTCGCTCTTCGAGAGGCGCGGTGACCTTGCCTTGGCCTTCTCTTCTGCGGTGGGGGGCGGTTCTAGCCTCAAACCATTTCCCTTTCAATCCCCCTCCCAACCCCGCAATCCAACCTAGACTCTCGGGATCAGGCACGTAGACCTTATAACCACGCAGAGCAACTGCCTCGGACTCACAGCCACATGCTCCCTCACATGTTGAATTTGGCTGGGGCAACCACCTCCTCCGGCGACTCCACGCCATGCAAGCGCAGCGCAAAAACCCGCCGCTGGACCTGAATGCTGGGCAGATTTCAAGCCAGATTGAAGCCAGGAAAATGAAGAGCTACGTCTGAGGCCCTGACCCGCTTCCCAGTCAGGATCCTCCCAAGCGTACAGGGTTAAGCTCAGGGAACTCCACGCCTGCCCCAACCTGAATGGCCGCGGGAAACGGCGATGAGGCGGCTTCAGGTGCACCTCGCAAAACTTTGTAAACTTTCCTTCTCCTACAAGTTTGAACGCGGGTCTCAGAATCTGACCCGTTTTGAATCTTCAGTGAAATTGGAGAAGTTCCGGCCTACGGTTTCACGAGCGGCGCTGCGTTGCTTCAGCACGCCAACGAATGCTTTCAAAATTGTGGAGGCTCAAGCGGGCCAAATGCGCTGCAGGATCGTAGCCTGCAGAACTTGGTTTGACTGAAGCACCATCGGGGACACCGCGCCTTGATCACACAGGAAGTCATCTGCCCTGACTCGTACGTCCCCGTGGACGCCTTGTAGACAAGAACTTATCAAGCGGATTGCAAAGTATGCAAAGTAGTGCCCAGGACGCGCACCATGGGCACCAGTCACCTCGCCCACGAAGGCAAAGCCAAAAGACTCCGGGTCGTGGGGATCCAAAGCATGTCCCTGGGCAGCCACAGGCTTACCATATCCGTACACTGCGTGCTGCTCACCTCAGGTTGTGCCGTTCGTGCCTCAGGCCACGTCGAACGCCACATCTCGAGCCACTTCCTGAGCAGCTTCCAATTCAGGTGAGCAACACGACAGGTTTTTATGAGAGCTCCCAAGGGCCCAACCTATCCCTCTCCTGGTCAGCTCTTTCTTGGTCCTCTGTATCCTGTCCAAAAACTCTGTTGCCAAAGTTCAAGTTGCCGCCGGAATACCTCCAAAGGAAACCCGCGATTGAACTTGATCTTGCCCTCTTCCTCGCCAACCTGCCAAATTCGCAGCATGAATTGTGCGACTTGAGCTTTCCTTGTACCTTCTTGCCCCGGTAGCGCCGGTGGCCGCCCGACTTTTTCTTCAGATCCCCCCATAGCATCCGCCTCTCCCTGACTGCAGGCAAGCAGTGCAAAGCAGTGCAAGAAATGGTGCAACTCTGCCAGTGGCCCAGTGGCCCAGTGGCCAAGCAGCTTCAGGACCCGACGTATCGTTTCGCACTGCATCCATCTCCTGCTGCCATTTGTCCAGCCTTGGACAGCGATTCTCCGAGTCTGTGCTGACGGAGCCAAGAAGGGCCCTTGCGGGGAAGGATTTTGCGCTCTCCATTTTCGTCGTTCTTGGAATGCCTTATTTCAGGACGCTAGTGCACCTAAAAATGTGAACACAAAATGTCGCCAAGCTATGGATTGTGCTTCCTCTTTTCGCTGTAGTTTCAGTGCACCAGTTGCCTGCACGTGGTCACAACGCCTGCACTGCCTCTCTGTCAAAAGAATCACATGCCTCCAGCAGTTCAATCTGCTGGCTTTCTAATTCATCCCGAGACGGGACATAGTCCAGAGCCTTCATGGACAATCGCTCGAAGGGCAAAATTCCTTCAAGGCATCCAACCTCCCCTTCGGTCTCTTTGGTGCGGACCTGGAGGGTGACGCATTGTTAAGTCCATCAAAGTACCGCCTTTTTTGGACACACGTCACCTGGTCCTTTCCAGCGCTGCGGATCAGCCGGCTCCTATGCCGGGTTGAAGCAGCAACCTCAGGAAAGTGAAATCCAATGCAAGACCGCGTTATGATAAGCAGGCAGGCAAGCCACCAGCACGCTGGCCAAATATTCCAACGAACCACTGCCGCAACTGTTGCGACTGCTGAGGTGCCGGTTGTTGCTGCTGCTGCTGGTGCTTCCTCCAATGCGGTAGCTGCCTGATCTAACAGCACATTGCTCACATTGTACGGGCCTGCTAGAGCATAAACAGTTGATTCCAAATGGTGTACATTGCTAGCAGCTAGGAAGCCTGTATGCAAACCTATTAAATACTTTGTCACTTGCATCTGCCTGGCCCAGGACGCAACAGAGTGGGTTCCACACCTTCCAAGGCAAAACCCCCCAAAACACGGTCGCTGCCACTTGTTCATCACTCAAAGTGGGCCTTGACGCCGAAGCACACTTGCATTGGCAGTTGTCACGCAAAAAGTTGCCATGCAGCCCTACAGCGGTCTCTAGCTCAACGTGACGGCATGACATTGCCTACCCTGATACCAAGCACATGTTGGGGGCATTTAGCATGCCCTCCATCCAGCACAAACATAATCAACACAATGCATATTTTCATCATGCTTTTCTATCCATAATTTCAACATGCGGGCTTTGTGTGGTCTTTGGTTCCAAAACATACGATGATCAAAACACATACATGTTCCAGTTGGTTTCCTTGAGAAAGTTCAACAACAAAACCATGCAGGAAAATAGCATTACGTCCACATTATGTTCCAAATCTAAGACTTGTATCTTGAAATCAGCCAATTTTAAGTGATTGCCTTGAAACACAGCTCCTGAAACAAATATGAAACAAAACATTTGACAACTCATAATAGTATATCGCAGGAGGCGCATCAAACAGTATTTGCAATCGACTCGGAGCATGCATACTCAACTGATAGCATATGCCTGTCCTCACTTTATCAATGGGGATCGATTGCCTGTGCTCCGGTCAAGTTCCACAAGCTTGAAGTCGAAGTGTGCATTCACATCTGGGAGGTGTCTTTCAACAAAACAAAATTTGAGTTCATACAATAAGGTACCATAAGCGAACATGTTGAATTTTTTGAAAACACTCAAATTGAATTGAATGCCTTGTGAACACAACACTTGAAACAAATATGAAATGAAACACGCGACAACTCCTAAAAGTATCTGGCCCGAGGTACACCAAAATACTACTTGCAATCGCATACTCATTTCATGGCATATGAATTTCTTTTCTTTTCCATGGGGATCGCTCGCCTCATGCTCCCGGTTTTGCGTGCCGCTCCCCCATTCTGCCTTCAGCGAAATGGCCTCAAGCTCGACCTTACATGCAGCAACCGAAAGTGGGTGCCCTAGGCCCGTGACGGACCATCACTTCTTTCCACCTCTGAACTACATTGGTGGAATGATCTACTTGTGAGCTTAGCCTGGCGACGGCGGGCACAACTTTTGGCTGGATGTTCTGTCCTGACATGTGTTGGTGCCTACCTGAAAGGCTTGAACGCAAAACTTGCACCACAAACTGTTATGACTCAATCCTGGGTTCCATGATAAAGCACACGTGTCATGACACCAAAATTTTGGAAAATTTTCACGTTGCAAGTTTCGCTGAATGATAGAATTTTCGCTTTCGCTTAGTAGACTGAGCTAACGCACGCCATCGCAATCGTCTCCGTAGCGTATTTGTCGCGTTTTTCAGTCCGGAAAATGATTGCCAAGAAAATGAATGGCATGAAAACTCCAATAAGCTAATTTGATGATCGCATCAACAATACATACTTATTTCCAATTCGTGGACCACCAAAATGTCTCATGTCCCGAATCAATCATATCCAAATTATTTCACCGAAATATTTTACGACATGACTGATCATAAGATATTCAACTCGCAGATGCATGGACGCGCGGACCCAACCTTTTTCTCGACCTGCACTCGTGTCGAATGGGGAACATGTTTCCAAATGCACTGCTGCAAATGGCAAACCTGGACAGCACCTCTGCCTGCCCTCCCCCCCGCTCAAACCTCACAGGCAGGAGACAGGGTCCACCTTCTTAAAGCCTAGGTAGCTCTCGAACCTTAGCCTCGAGGCCGCATCCGACAAGTTGCTTTTGCTAGGTACACGGCTGTACGAACACATGGCACAAGCAATAAAGCTGTGGCGTTAACCTGAGACGAATAATTTCGCACAAAGGAAATCTTGACCGCCTCGTTGTCTATAAAGAATATCACCCGCCTCCCTTGGATGGCATCCTTCCAGGTCTTCTTGGCAACAAGAATCGGATATAACTCTGCAAAGTACATGATTTGACGTTCGCCTCCTGAGCGCCATGCCCTGACAACATGCTCCGGCACCTCTGCACCCAGCACCTCTTGCCTGCCCAACACCGGGTCTAGCATGACCGCCCCAAAGGACTCGGCAAAGGACCTTGGGACGTAGTTCTGGGGTTTTCTAGGGTGAGCAAGCATTTGACCATCCCTACCCCTCCTGCGACATATCGCTTCTGCTATCGCAGGAAGGTGGAAGCCTATCTCTCTGCTGCAGGAGCGGAAGCCGTAGCAGCGCTTAGACATTGTGTTTAGCCATGTCCTGCAGACTTGTCGGAGAGCCCTCGCAGCATGCTCCAAACAACACCTTGCTATGGTCCTGCTCAGTGAGGCACCTGCGATCATCACTGTCATTGGAAGACGTCTTTTAGGTTAAATATGCTGCAGTCCCCCCTAGTGGGGCGCAGGCCGTACTGGGCGCCAGGATTACTGGTGTTGAGCCCACAACCCAAAGTCATCCTGAGGTACGTGGTACCAGGCAACCGCCGAGCTGCAACGGTCCCGCCCTTGTCTGAGCACCTGCTCTCACACGTGCTGGGCTACCGGGCTACCTCGGGGGAGCTGGTTTCAACTGGCTATTGGTGCCCATACTCACCCTTCCGAACTTCCCTCCCGTCACAGGTGGCTTGGACTCCTCCTGCGCGGACAAAACGAAGCGCCAGCGGTAAAGATGACAACGGGCGGAACATCCTCCCATGGCCCAACTCTGCGTGGCTCTGCACCTTCAAGAAGGGTGATGGCAAAGGAAACCGCGAACCGAAGCAACCTTGTCACCAGCTACATCCTGGGAGATCAGCTGAGTCGCGATCTGAGCGCAACGTCCGAACGTGTAACGTGTGGCTCGCAGCAAAAAGGAGCTTTCCATTCAAGGATGCCAGCAACTTAGCATCGGGAGTGGCACCGTCCATGAATGGCTTTGCAAGCTGCTTAATGCCTTCAAGCCTGCCCGGCTTGTTTCTCACAACGATGTCACCCTTTCCAGTGTCCTCAAGCGAAATCTGAGCCCCAAGCATCACAAACTCCGTTGAAAAGGGAAGAACCTTCTCTCCTTGGGAGATCTTCCAACCCAAGAGGCCCAGGAACTCCTCTGCCTTTGATCGTGCTGCATCGCACAACCCTTCCAAGCTCGAGTTGACAGTAGTCATCGAAAAATTCGTGATCACAAACGCGAGCAGTCTTGACAGGCAGACGCGCAAGGCACGCGCAACCCTATTGACCCCGCTAACAGCGCTGATGGCCCCAAAGGGTAAGGCGATGGCCTCGTAGAAGCACACTCTCCCCCAGGTGGGATCAAGCACTCCAAGGATGGATGCCCAGGCGTCATCTGGGCGCCTAGCAAGTTGCTTTTACGCAGCCTTCAGATCTAGAGCCCTGGCCTTATCCCCCGTCCATGCGGGGTGAAAAGGGAACGCCTGTCTCTGGCTGGCACCTGATTGGCTAGATCCTGCTGGCAGCTGGCTGGCAAACCTCATCGGAACGGAGAGACGCGCCCACAAAGAACCTGGACAAGGCCACTACGTGATCAAGACCCTCCGGCTCAATCCTTTCGGTCTGTGCGACAGTGCTGTTGATCAAGAACTTGTCACTCAGGTCATCAACGGCCCTGACCTTGTCGTCTTGTTGTACTCCGAAACGCTTAGAAGGAACCTAACAGTGAGCCGTTGTGCTTGGCTTCGAATTCCTGCCAGGAGAACGGGCCCTTGAGCCAACCTTTCTCTACCTGTTCCGTTGTTTCTTGCCAAACTGCCGCCGCAACCTCGGAATCACTAGAGGCTTTCTCGACTCCACTAGAAACTTTGCCCAGCGCGCTGTCCTTCTAAGCTGCTCGACATCGATGGCTGCTGGTTTCAAGAACTCTGAGCATATATGAGAACAACTCTTGGTCGACCACTCCAGCATCTGACATGACTTCCCTGAAGAGCAAAAGGTTCTTCTCTTCCACCACTTTTCGAACGGCAGGGTCCATGCTTTCTTTCAGCCGAGCTTCCTCAAGGGCCAACTCGTCCTTTCTCATTCTGTAATGTTCGAGCATGCGTTCTGCACCCAGCTGCAAGATGTTACGAATGGCCTCTAGGTTGGCTTCGTCGCAAGAACGGTTCATCAAAGGGATGCTTAGCCTTTAGCGCCTCCCTGGCAAACTGTACACCCCGAAGTTGGCCCAGACCTTGTGCGCTGACACCTTTCCCCCTTCAAGCCTCACGCGCCTCTATGAATTTTGAACCCAAAAGAAAGGCAGAGGGCTTGCCACGTCCGGGCACCTGCACCGCAACGAAGGCTCCGTACTCCGATGTACCTACCTGCATCTGCATGCAGCGTGGCTGTTTACCGGTGGCAAGGGCTGTGAAGATGAAACGCACCCTTTCGCAAGACATGCATCCATCAAGTCCGTGGCCAGCGCAACTCAGAATCCAGACTCGTATTCTGCCGCGCCCACTGTGGAAAAGTGCCATCTGTTTTGGACCTCACGAAAGCTCCAGGGTTCGTGCGTGTCGCCTCCCGTCACACTCCTTCATCATCCTCGGCAGCGGTATGGATGACAGCAAAGCCGTGGCTTTCTTCTTTCGACTGCCATACATACACGAGTGGGAGAGGCAACGGCGCAAGGTCCTGGGAAGTGACTGGAAGAAGCTTGTTGACCACATCAGCGATCGGGCCAGGTTTTCCATCACACAAGGGATCTGTAATTCCAGGCATAGCAGCATGATCCGCACACACAGGTTGTAAAGGTGGTTTGCCTGACGCACCCTCAAGAGATTGTCCGTCGGATTGAGCCAGATGGCATTTATAAATCATTAAGTAATCTTCCACAATCGGTATCTTGATCAAACAAAATTCTTCCTCACGAAAACTCTCAAATGATCAAGCTATAAAATTTGCAAATTGCATGACGGCCTTTTTGCTGGATGGTGGTTGGGCTCCAACCTCACGTGAACCTTCCAACCTGAGCTTCAAACACACATTCACGGACAACCCTTCACATCACCAAGTGAGCTCATCACGAGCCGCACGTTTCAACCCGTGCCGTAGGCGTGTGGTGAGGGATGAAGGCCCGGTGACTACCAAGCAGTCTTCTCGGAAAGCTTCTGCTTCTTTGAGGTGGCAAGTGACTTCTGACCAGCTTTGAGCTCGATGAACTCGGACTGCGCTGCCTGAAGGGCATTAAAGCTGGACATCGGAAGGTCTTCAAACGAGACCCCCACTCTGAGGCCCAGGTTAAAACGACCGAAGCGGTGGTTTGTGAGGTCATCCGCCTCAACGTTCTCCTCTCTCGGACGCCATTGGAGCTTGACACGGCCACCACATGCAGCCAGGTGAGAGGAGAACTGCATGAGTAGGCCTATCAGGGGCCACTTCATAGATGAACCCTTCTTAAGCGCTTGGGGATTGGAGCGATTGTCTGTCCCAGCTGTAATTACCGCAGGAAGGACGCATTCCCTCACACACAAGTCAGGGGCAAGGGCGACACAAGCCATGTAAGTGGCCAGCAGCTCTGCACTGGAGGATGCCCACTGGGATGTGCCATCTTCCTTGAACAGCCAGGGAGTCTGTTCCGGGGTCAGTTCCACGCAGAACCATTTAGCACAAGAAGGATTAGCGTCAACCCCTAAGAGCCAACCCCCTAAGACAACCCGACCCTGCTCACACTTGGCATTAGTCCTGAAGGCCTGCTTGAGGGACGAAGGCTTCAATGGGGCAGGCACAAGGCGACGACCTTCCTCCAACTGTGCACGGATGTAGACCAAGCACAAATGAACCAACGCAGGCACGCGGCAGGCCGTGCCCCTAGCAAGGACAGAAGTCCACGAACGCAAAGGTGCAAGAAATGGCTTTAACCAAGTGAGAATGCGGGCGACACAAGTGAGCCGGCCAGTGAGCTCGATCACAGTCCGTCCAACAACAACCCACCTTGCCTCTTCAGCGTTATTGATCCAAGAGATGATCCAACGTGCACGAGAATCGGAAACACCTGCACTCCAAGTGGCATATGACACGTGATAACCAATGTAATCAACCGCGACACCACCCTTGAACTTGTGGTACGCAAAAGGAGTCCCCACAACCTCGTACGCAGCAAGGATCATCCACAGGGTCAGGAATTTATCGGGTCCAGCAGTGAGGAGATGCAAATCGTCAGCGTAGAGCAATTGCAAGTTCCACAAAGTAAGCATCACCCTCAAGACCCAACGACCAACGAGGCCAAAGAGACGAGCCCACCAAAAGGCCGCTGCAGAAACTCCAAAAGTTCCGACCAAGTTAAGCCAAATAGTGCGAGAGCTGCACGTGGAACGGCATCCCAACTTAGGCCCTAGGCCAATCAGCCCTTCGCACCTTCACGCGCCTGTGCGCCTGGGAGATATCCGCGGAGATCGCGAACACAGCCTCCCGAGAGTCTCTCCCGAGGGCCGCAACCTCCAGCAACTCATCTGGCCCTGGCACTTCCAATTTGTCCAGGACCCGAATCTTATTGTTGAGCCCAATGCCATGCGTGGCATCATGAAGAGGCCTCACCTCGCCATTGGGCTTGGCCACAGCCCCCGTTGCTGCAACTAGAAGGCGGCCAGGGCAAACCAGCATGCTCATCGCGACGGAACTGCTCCTCGATCTGATCAGCAGAAAGCTCAGCAGAAGAGTAGTTCGCCATATCCGGCTCAAACTCGGTCACATCCAGGGCTCTGAAGGTGACACGCTGGTGGTAAACCTGGGGCGTGCGGGCAATGGGGAACTCATCTCCCAAATGCAATCCCTCGGCAAAGGAGCAATCACCATCAACAAGAATTGCCACATCCGGGTCCCCCAAGATGACCAAAAGGCTGCCCCTGTCCCGACGTGCGTTCAAGGGCCAACTCGGGATCCGGCAACAAACCTGCGAGGGACTTCCTCAGACGGTCCAGGCTTGAGTCACTGAAAGGCGATACCTTCAAGTGACCAGAAGCAAGTGCAAAAGCAGCCTTCCTAGTATCATCCAGCTCCGAAACCACGAACTCACGAAGAGCCTTCTGAACAGAGTACGCATGGTCTAACTCTGCGCCCGTGCACAATCTGCCTCTCTGAAGAGGGCGCCACCTGCCCGGGGAGCAAAGGCCAAAGCCGCCCACTAGCTCTCTCTCTCCAGCGCCATGCCTGCGTTTGATAGGAGGTCCTGAACACCTGCTGGTAAACGGATCGAAAGCTTCATCAACACAAACCTCTTCTTCCGAAGAAATGACTTGTGCTTCCATAGATTCAACATGATCACCAGCGGGACCCTGGGCCTGCTGCGCCTGCACAGATGATGAGATATCCTGAGACGGCGCAGAAGTAGCAGAAGGACTAGGACACTGGGAGGGCGCAACAGGCGGAAGTGCAGCGTTTGAAGATCCCTGGGCCAGAATCTGATGTCGTGCGCAGAAGGCCGGGGTCTACAAAACCACTAGGGGTAAAGGAAGGAAGGCAGGGTTCGGGTCTAGCCTATCCCCCTTCCGGCTGGAACCAGAACGAAACCAAGTTGCAGCAGGAGCTGAATGTCAGCAGTGGAGAGTCCGGACACGTCCACAGAAAATCCAATCGGTGACCACTCGGTCGCCTTCCCAAGGCTCAGTGCAGTGAAAGCAGCGGCGAGCGTCCAAGATCTGGGGAGCAACGGCAACTTCCAGCAGAACACCCCAAGTGGGCACACCTTGCACCAAGCGTGACACGGAGCCGTCTGGGCATTCACACCACACTTGGCCGCCAGAGAATGACGAAAGTGCAAGTAGCAGGTTGGGTTGCGCCGCATTCCGAGAGTCACGATGCATTGCCGTCCGAATATTGATAAAGACTCCCAGAGAGGAAAACACTCGACCAGGAAAATGCCGGCGCAGGAGTGCAGTGAACACTTGCACGGAATTAGGGTGCGAACGACATGCCAAACCTCCCCTAAGAAATGCACCTGCATAGAAGGCACCACCGGCGAGGGCCATAGTGGCCTTGTGTGCATCCTTGAGCGGCAAACGCACAGCAACTGACAAGGCGGCGGAGATTGTAGGAGAACCTTGTAACAAGCGGAGCGACAGCTGCTCAGCATCTTCTGATGAAGATATGTCGCCTGTGTTGGCTGCTGCCAATGCACTCAATATGAACTGCGCAAGGTACTTGCAAAATGCCGAAGGGTAAGCTTCAGCTGCTGAAGTTGCAAACTGCCCGTGACAGAATCCTATTAAAGGCGGGCGCGAGCCATGAGGGCAGCATGCCAGAGGACCTGCATAGTCCCCAACCTTGCTGAAAGAAGGCCAAAGTTTACCGAGCTGAACGCACGCGGGCAAGTTGCTGGCCAACCTGGTGGGTTTGGAAGTCTGAGCTCCATAAATGCACTGGCGAACAGCCCACGTAGACCCGGACATGTCAACCAATGCACGCAGCTCAGGAAGTTGCCAAATGCTGGCCGGCACCTCGCCGGATGTTGTCTTCCCCAAGTCCTCGGGGTGCTCAAGCAACCAGAATTTGTTGGCCTGAGTTTGGGATTCGATTGCAAGAAAGCTTTGCTTTACAAAGAAGTTGGCCTGCACCACTCTCGCTTGTTTCGAAGCAGACAGCCAGGGAAAACTTCAGGGATAAAGGGAGCTTCTCAAAGGAACAGGTCCCCCTTTCCCCAAGGAGCGATGGCGGGCACGGCTGTAGGACCCGCAGGGCGGTGAAAGCATAAGCACATCGTAGTATCCTGCCTTGATTTGCCCCAAGATGCACTGCCAAGACTGAGCCGAAGACAGATCAAAGGAAGGGTCTCTACGGATGTCCCATTCATCCATCTCCAGCTGAAATCCATGAATTTTGCTGAGTTCGCGCAAATGCCACGCAATGTCGCCATCCCGCTGTAGCCCGCTGAACAAGTACAAAACCCGAAGCTGTCTGTGGCCTTGGCGTCAGTCTTGGCGAAGTGATCCTGCCAGTGCTTCCACGTGGAATGCTGGCCGAAGCACCCTCGAACTTGGCAACAATGCACCATGCCACAGTCACCTGGACATCCGGAAGTCGAATAAGCGAAGCAGATGAGCCGCCCATCCGGAGTGCGGCTTGCCAGCTCTCCGTTGCCTTTGCCTTTCTTTCCCTTCTGCTCCTTGCCCTTTTGCGTGTCTTTTCCTTTGCCCTTACCAGGGCCTTTCTCGCCTTTTCGCCACTTCCAGGGCTGTCCAGAGTTCGGACGCTCGAACCATGTGCTTGGGGCCGGCACGCTGCGATTTTGCAGAGCAATGGGCGAAGTGAAGAATTGCTCCTTCAGCTGTGCATCGCCCTGCACCTCCCGGAGAGTCTCTGAGAGCGGACGGGAATCACGGAAGGCCCGCTTGACTGCCTCCTTGCGAAGCTCGAACTCATAGTTGATCATCACGGTCCAAGGTGGCCGAAGAGCCACTTGATCAGTCTTCCCCTTTCTGGAAGGAGACGGAATCTGCATCAGATTCAGATACACCTTCTCTCCCAGCAAGTAATTTGAATAATCAAGCCAAACCGAAGGAGTCATATCCTTGAAGAAAACCTTGTTGCGATATTTGCTCCCCAAGAAAACCCAGGCGTTGCCCTCAACTCGAAGGATGGTGCGAAGTTCCTCCGTATTCTGTGGAAGAGAGCCTTTGTTCCGCTGCTTGACGATCCGAACATGCCCTCCAGCGTCGACGCTGGTTTGTATGCCCAAGGTCTTGACCTCCCGCTTACTTGTCACTTCGGAAAGAGAAGACGCGTTGATCTCGCCATTTTCGACTTCCTCCATCTTGGTTGAGAGATAATTGGCCGACGGCTCAACAACTTCGTCGATGCTACCGAAGGTCTTCTCGAATGATGCCCGCATGGCCTGATGCTCAGTCTGAGTGATAGGTCGGCTAACCCCAAGCACCCGTGCCTCAGCTTTCAACTCACTTTCTTTAGCTGAGAATTCTCGGCAGGACTGCCACGCTGAGACGACCGCCGCCACAGCCGCTCGTGTCTCTTGACCAGTCGCCTCAAGAGAGTGATCAGCCTTTAGTGCAGCACGCACATCTGACCTTGTATCAGCATATGTAGCGAACTTCTTCACTGAGGTGAAATGCTGTCCCAACTTGCACTGGAGTCCCACCGACACCCCACACTCATTAAAGATGCGCAGAAGCTCCGTAGTCATCTTCTTATCGAAGTAATCGAGGGCCTGATCCTGCGCCACCCCCGCAGGCGGATCCATTGCGCTCATGATCTACCACCAGTACAGAACAGCTACGACTCCCACAACCAGGGAGGCCCTCTCCACCAGGGCACAGGAACAAAGAACAAAATTCAAAGAAGAGGCCCTCTCCACCAGGGATCCTCTCTACTGCCTTCTTGACAGTACTCCCTCTTTTCAACCAGAGGTTCAGACTCGCTTCCACCCGAGCCAAATCAAGCTGTGTCAAAAGCTCATCAACTCTCATCAACCATCAGAACATGATGAGCAACATAAACAGGCAGACCGGCAGATTTTCACCGCTCTCCCAGACCGAATTTATTAACTCAACCTCCGCTTGACTCAGCAGGACCCTCAGACGATGGAACTGGGTCTGCGGCCGCGGCGCTGTCTTCAGAGCCACTGCTGGAACTGCTAGCAGCACCAGAAATTTTAGGTTTACACAGGTTGCAAATGGAATCAGCCGACGCATCTAAGAGTGGATGCCAATAGTCTCAATGCATCGCTCCTGTCTGACCGCACAACCCTTAACCAAGCGCAGACGCCTATGACCCTTCCGTGACACAGTGACGAAGTAGGGAGAATCCCCTAAACATTCCTCGGCGCTCCAAGCTTGATAGGGCCCCGGCAAGCTCGCAGCAATGTCACCTGCTGCTCCTTTGAGTTGCTCCGGTGGAATCATAATGTGAGGAAAACGTCCAAACAGTTTCCAGGTCTTGGCGTTCACATCCCATTCCGAAACAGTATGTCTCCGCAGGATCACCGCCTGGTCGAGCGAGAGATCTGTGCAAGCCTGCTTCACTCCAGCTAACACCTCCTCCTCGATGTATCCGCCCTCTGCATTGCCCTCCAAAAGACATCTTGCTACAAAATTCTGAATCCCATGCACCACCTGACGTGACGTCAAGATATAGTCCTGAGAGCCATGTTGTGCGTAGCACCAGCGTCCCAGAAAGTCCCTGCGGTCTTTCTCCACTCCCAGCGCTGCAGCAATGCTTGGCAACGTGCGCCGGGCACTATGTCCACTCCAGTATGTTCGCAGCGTGTCTGGCACCAAGAGGTTGCGGGACGTCGCCCAAGCCCCACGATGGGCTCACGCAGGCATCCCAGCATTTTACGGATCAAGATAGCCAAACCGCTAGCTTCCAACACCCCTTTTCTTGACACTTCCCAAGTGTCACTCAGCACTGGGCAGAAGTAGTCGCGCGGCCAAGCCAGCTGCTCGCTCGAAAGGAGACGCATTCCTTCGGAGAGCCAGTCAAAGCCGCTCAAGCCAGCTGAGCGTGAAATATAAGCGAAGACTTCGCCAACCTTTCGTCCAGGTCCACTCGTCTTTGTCTTGCGCAGACAAAACTTCAGTCCCAGTTGCGAAAGCTTGACTGATTTCAAATCCACATGCTGCCTCAGCGTAGCCCAAATCATTAGCAAATCGCAGAATGCTACAAAGCGAAGCCCAAGAGCCTGTGAAGTAGCGCAGACCAAGAGTTCCAACGAAAGCAATACGGCCACCGTGTAAAGCGGAGCTTGCTTTACACTCAGGTTCTCGGCCTCGAGATCGGTAGTCCATGACCTCACGGTTTCAACCAAAATGGGATCCGTGCTAAGTCTCGAATCAGGACTCACCTGCCCGATGGTCTCCAGAAGGGAAAATGTGGCCAGCAATGACTTCGGGACTGACTTGCCAATAGGTTTCAGCTCGTGACGCTCTTCAAGAAAATCAAGAATCCGTCCAACGTCCTTTGGCCAAGTTTCCGCATGAGTCGCAAGCAACCAGTCACTGAATGCACCCCAGTCTCGGGCACGGTTGCGAAGAGTCTTGCCTCGCCTTCCACCGAAGAGGCGGAGCCAAGCCTTCGTATCAGCATTGAGCGCTTCCATACGCTCTGAAACAGGAAGTCGTGCACTCTGGATATACTTGACCAAGACCAGCCCCCATTTTTCTTTCAACAAGCGCTCAAGTTCATCAGCAGATTGGCCTGTACGCTTACGGGCCTTCAATGCGCGATTCAGAGCTGCAAGAGAGATGCTCGGGCTGCCCACAACCAAATCCTCGAAAACCTCTCCAATGGATTGACCTGTCCGAGCCAACTTCGTGGGCCGCTCACGCAACGTCCTGCACAGCAGACTGACCGGATCAGGTCCACAAGTATCCAAGCGCTGCTTCCAAGAAAACAACTGAGGACCGATCCTTTTCACGGCATCTCCGCTCATTTGAGCTCCCAACATTTCATGAACTAGGTCGCCAGCCTCTTGCAAATTGTCAAATGCACAAAACAACTGCACGGGTGTCTTGTAGATCTTACGCGCAGCAGTCAAGAAGCGGCTGTCCAGCAATGAAAGATCCTCCCAAGTGCTCATTCCAGATCAAACCAAGACGGAAGCAGCCCTGCGTCGCTTGCAAATAAGAAGCCTCTTCAATAAGGACAGCTTTTCTCCAAAAACACGAATCCAAGAAAAGCCCTTTAGTTTCACTGCTGCAAGTTGCTCTTCAAGTAAATCAATGCGCTCGTCCAAGCGATTAATGTGTCCCTCCAAAATGCAAATCTGTGTGGCACACCACTTGCCCTGATCCAGATTTAAAGCAGAGGTGTCCTCAAGCCGATCCAATCGCTCCAGTAAGGAATCAGCAGCAGTGATGCTCATGCGAGCCGCCAAAACAGTGCACAAATCATGAAACCATTGCGCCAACGGTCCCCCAGCATCCACGGAAATGTCAAGGCATGCAAGGCATGAAATTTCGTTCACTCACAGCGGCAAAATTGCGCGACCAAAATCACATCAAGAAAATGGTCTTTCCTATGGCATCAAGCCAGGCGCAAGTGGAAGCATATTAGACTAAAGGGGGGCCCACCCACCCACCCAGCTAATCCTTCAGACAAACCCATTGGGGAACCGAAGGAGCGAGGTCCTGCGAACGACTTTGACGCCGTCAGGTTCCTGCGGGAACGCAAAGGGCGGGGACACGGCGCTCCCTGCTGGAATGGGTATGGCGCGAGCCAGTGACGAGGTGTACTTTGTACTTTGAGACGCAGACAGTCGAGTTGTCTTGGCGTGACACAGCACATCCTATGGATGCGGCCGCAAAACGGCACCTGTTAGGCACAGGCCTCAGCAACTGTGCATAAGCACATGAGTAGATGATGTTCATAACCAAAGTGCAATACATGTCACATACTCTCAAATAAAAACTGTACAGGGAACTACTCTCCATCAGCCATTCAGAAATGGAAAGATGTCAGCATTTGCAAGACCGTACATGACAGTCAATGGAAACCCGGAAAGCGCAGTCCATACCGCATACACTCATCACACAGTCACACGCATGATATCTCACAAAGGGATTGGAGCCCACACCAGTGATCCATGCCAGCAAACACGGTCAACTATGGCCATCCTGCGATGTCAAGATAGCCAACAGAAAATCTCTCCCATAAGCCAACATGTCCATAGCAGGAGTGTGGAACGAGCAGTGAGCGTCTGCCCGCAGCATTGTTGCAACAGCATCAGCTCCCAAGCGCACATGGCACACAAGGTAGTAGCCCGCAGATGTCATCACTTCAGCAATGCAAAGTGCCCCAATCAAGAAGTAGCCCGGCACATACGGACTTTGTTGCATAGGAGAATTGATGTAACCATCTGCACCAACAGCAGCATTCAAAGTACCCCGCAGGTTCGAAAGGCATGTTGCCATGCGCATACGGTCAAAGTTGCATGAGAGAAATAAAAGCCATAGACAGCACTACATGACAAATCTCAAGGAAGGCCAGAAAAGCTGTAACGAAATTCAGCATGCCCTCGAATAACACATTCCGCTCAACATCAAGTGAACATCGTCAACCTCAGCAAAGGTAATGTCAAGCTTCGCAACGCGAGATCTCGTCCAATGCCTGAGTCTGCCTAAGGTTGTTAGGACTTCATGGCACAGCCCCGACACAAGGCCGGAGTGTATACGATACGCCGCAGTGGGCCGCCCTCTGGGGGAGCCTGCGCCTCCAGTCCTTCAGCAAACCTGGCACTGAGAGCGAATGGGCTAGTCAGGCTACTGTTGATACTCTCCTTCCAGAGGCCCCTGTTGATCGGGAGGGATACCCTCACGTAGTGGCATAGGGCGGCATTCCAGGTGAGTAGAGAATCTTTCTTTGCATTCATGATATTTCCAAATATATCTCACATCCAAATCTCCATAAATATATTTCACATCCATAAATACTCAACTCT
>CAJNIZ010046845.1:0-38591 GCA_905231905.1 Symbiodinium pilosum | reverse complement strand
CGCTACCCTCTACAGACCTTCTGAAACTTGTTGCAGCAAGCAAAATTATGAACAGCCTGCCGAACGCTACAGCGCCAGCACCTCCCTCTGCCCATGTGTGCAGTGGACTCCTAACACAGCAAATTGAAAACCCACCAGAGCACGGCAACTCTAAACAATCCAGCAGTCTAGACCTGCGCCAAGAACTTCGGACTTGAAGCCCGCACCAGACACATTCAGCTGGCCTGCTGCTGCCCTTCGTGTTGAGTCGAAACGAAAGAGCCGGATGAGTGACAGAGGGCATGTCCAACCAGCTGCACTGGGAAGCATATGCTCTCGGAACACGAAGCTTACTATGGTTTGGGCATGGATGCACTGGTAAGCATATACTCTCGGAAAACGAACGTTATCATGGCTTGGGCATGGATGCACTGGCAGGCGTATGCTCTATGAACACGAACGTTATTATGGTTTGGGCATGAACGCGCTGGTAAGCATATGCTCTCGGAACACAAACGTTATTAGAACACGAACGTTATTATGGTTTGGGCATGCATGCACTGGCAAGCGTATGCTCTTGGAACACGAACGCTATTATTGCTTGGGCATAGATGCACTGGTAGGCGTATGCTATCGGAACACGGACGTTATTATAGTTTGAGCATGGATGCACTGGCAAGCGCATGCTCTCGGGACACGAACATTATTATGGTTTGGGCATGGATTCACTGATAGGCAGCGGAGATGTGGCAAAAATGAAAAACAACTAAAAACGCGCCCAAACCGCAGGCGATCTGAGCACGCGCCACCAACTAGAAGGACTATACTTCTCAAGTTATGGTGAACCATGCAAGTGTACTCTGCTCATTAGGCATCAGTAAAGCTATTGTTCAAGTGTCATTCAAGGAAAGCAGATATCGGGAATTACAACCAAAAAAAGGTATGGGAACACCATCTGACCGAATCACCACTAGGCTCCGAGATTCTGGGACCTCCTGGTTCCTGGCACAGCGGCCACAGTGCTACTTAGTTGGAATTTGACAAGTGGTGCGGGCACTGTTTGGGAGATGCTCAGTGAGCAACTGCGTGCATGCTCTGCTATGCTGCTTCTGGGCAGTGTATTCCTTCAAGACGTAAATTTGGACAAATCCCCACCTGGGGTGTAAGTCAAGTTTCCTCTCACCACGTGCCCTGGCGACCATTCCACTTGTGGTAAACAAACATGCCAAAACCGTGGGCGGTCCAATGTCCGGTCACATAGGCCAAAACTGCCCCATACCAGCCATGTCTGCAGCATGTCCGGAATGGTTGCTATCCATGCAGGAGGGAGGCCAAAACCCTGGCTCATCCACACGAAACCGTCGGGGTGGAGACCCCGCGCTGGCACCAACAGCAGAAGCCGCACAGCGGGCACGGCCCTCATCAACCACAAGCGCATGCAACTGCTGCTGCCATGCCCATTGGAAGAAAACATGTTTGCTGGAGGAGCTGCTGAGTCAAGAAACGTGTCGGTCACGCAGAGAGGCAGCGAATTATCAAAATCAAAGCCTGGCTGCCCTGAACACAAGACCAGGCAAGCTGCAATCTAGTAAGCTCAACTGAAATGTCCTACAGGGGCAGGCCTGCTCAATCCTTCTACAGAATAATGCAAGGGGGTTTATTGAGGGGCTGAGATCAGCTTGTATGGGGTAGACTGAAAGCTCAGAAGACTCTCAGAAGGAAATCAGTACTGGGCTTGAGGCCGGATCGGAAAACTGGGGCCCGGGTTTATAAGGATGAAAGAGCGAGAGCTCGCGACTACCTTTTTTTCATTGCTTCGCAATTAAAATCAATATTCAGCGTAATAAACGTAATTCAAGGAGCCCGGCTCACAGAATTCTATATAATTCCAGTGGGATTGATGCCGAAAGCTAGGAGTTCGCTCATGGAGTACAAAGTCAAATCGCTGGCCACCCGAGGCCCCGAAGCTTGATTCCTTTCGGAGTCACTAATCCAACACAAAACTAGACATGCTGGATGTCACAAAAGCTTATATCCGGAGCTTTAGCCAATGCAGTAACAACTCGTCTGTGATTACGATCTGGGCCCCCTGTCAAGCACCTGCAGCACTGTTGCCGAAGGCAAGCACATCCTGCAGATCTGTGCGCAGCGCTTTTTGCCATCTGCAACACAGCGGTCGGTCACACCAAAGCTCAGACGGCTTGAGGATCGGCTGGCGAAGCGCACCAATATCCGAAGTTCGTCGAAAAAGTGTACTGCCTGTGCCGCCACAAGTCCAGAGACAAAAAACTTGTTCAGACAGGCCCCTCAGTGCCTCCAACCTGCTCCAGGAAGGTGCGTGCGCAAACGTGCACTGCAATGAAAGCTGCTGTCCTGCCCAAGCACAGATCATCCATCAGGCCCGATCCGAAGCCTAGACATCCTAGACTGCTTCGCATTCTTTCCTCGTACCCACACCAGACCCTTGCACCTTGAGTCCCTGTTCTGTTTGCAATAAATTCAATAAAGTGTGCACAAGCTCACGTGGAATGTGATGGCTCTCTGTCTGCTGGCAGTTGGCAAGGATGCTGTCAACAAGTAGCCGCTCACCATGCACACACTCTGTCAACATGTAAGGTCCTGCGAGTCCCGGAGCAATCTTTGGCGCCGGCGACTCCTACAGACAGGTTCAAGATTAAACCCAGCACTTTTCACTTCAAACTGCTGCAACTTGCAAAGATAGCTCCTCTGGCAGCACATTGAAAATGGATGTCTGCTGCCAAACATCGTTGTCAAGCAGGAGGCGCTCCCGCCTGTGAAGTCGAGTGGGGGATGAGGCTACTGGGAGCATCTGCCACTAAGCCAAGCACAAATCGCTTGGCCGCTGTCGCTGCCCTGGCCGTCATCGTTCTCATAACCAGAACATCGCTATCCAAGAATCATGCGGTGCCTTCTTTGGCACCTGCAGTCTTTGCAATTGCCAAAGATTTAGGGTCGACTTGTAATAGATCTGCACCTCAGGAACAACAAAATGATGGCTTGCAAGTGGTCAGAATGCTGCAAGCTGAGCCAGCCCACCAGAAGTGAAAAGTATCTCAAATGCGAGATCCGAAGCTGACAGACTCCCGTGCCTGGTACAGCCAGCAGGCAAAGAAACTGCAGAACAGCAGCCCTCAACTTTGCCAGACTTGCTGCCGCACGTCAACGATATGAGCACAGTTCACCTGGCTCGGGGTACTTCACACGTGCACAGATATTCAGAAATCCATCTTGACCTGCTGCCCAGCAAAACCTGGCAAAAGCCCTCTCTCTGATGCGGCCTGTGACAGCAACAGTGAGGTGCAGGTGCCTGACTTGCAGAGGGCTACAGTACAACATGTCATCCAGCTACCGCCGCGATCGCTCTGGTTTTCTGCGTAGCAACTGAGAAATGGACGCTCCTGCAGAACCTCGGTTAAGAAAGCTTTGACGGCCGTAGCACACTGGCAATACAGCGGGGCAATGGCCCAGATCTCAAGAACAAGGAGTGGTCCGAACTCCTGCAAAGTCTTGATGCTGTCAGGAGCAATGCTGTCAAGGACCTTGCACTTCCAACACCTCTCCGAGAACGCGCTTCTGGGGGGAGTCCTTGCAAGCCACGCACGCGGGTGAAAAGACGATCAGACCAGAAGCCATAAGGGTTGTACCACCACATTGGTTTGAAGCCATGCTTGGCGTTGGGAGCTGTCACTCATAACGATGCGGGCGTCCACACCTGAACCGCTGACCACTTGCAAGCCATGGTGCTGAAAGCTCAGCCCCGAGCTTGTAGTGGGAGTTGGCAGCTCGTCTGTCGAACACTCGGCAAGCAGTCGGCCAACAGCACTCATGGCCTCCTTTGATTGCAGGCTTTATGAAATCCACATCTGAATCCGGTGAGAATCGCAGAAAGCCTCGTCTGGGCCGCTGTCCAAGCTTTCCTGCCACTCAGTAGAGCAAAGCGGTCCAAACGCACACCGAAACAGACGAAGGTACTTATTTCAGAAGTAGACCACCACGCCATCCCGTAGCACACGCAAATGGCCCTTTCTGTAGCTTCCAACAGCACACGGACTGGATCAAATCTGTTCCGATCATCTGGGGCTAGATCGCCTCGACTAGATTAAATGAGGTCGCACTGTTTAATTGCTTACAACTTCAGTAAACTTGGAACGAGTAGCATGATGTTCAGAGCCATTCAGGCTTTGCCCATTCTAACCCTGGCGAAATATGAATTGGTTTGTGTGTTTCTGCTGTGACAGAGCCTGTGCTTGATCCAGTAATTAGAGCAATGCTTGCTGAGGGGGTTGTCCTCCAAAGAGGGGTTGCCCCTCACACAGTGAATGATCATGGAAATCCAAACCATTGTGGATGCGCTAGTGCAAGAGACTGCTTGAAGTAGCAGTTGTGGCTAGGCCAGTCCCCGGGTTGTGTGGTTCACCGTCGCAAAGCTTTTTGGGCTGACGGTGACTTTCACGACTGTGGGGCAATGTCCGTGTTTCCTGATGAAGAATGCCCCTTTCAATGTAGGGGCCGCCCTCCACCCGTCCATAGAGCCTGTCGTTTTAGAGAGACGCTGAAGAAGAACAAGCTATTCAGGCTGGCGCGCCACCAGTCTAATTCCCTTCCCCGCGAATTTGCGCAATCCAAAGAATCATGAGAAGCCTGCAATTTGCGCTGGGTCAGCAAAACCGTCCCGTTCCATATCTTCATACACCAAATCCATCCTTTCGTTGATCAACGTAATAACCTTTCTTCTCCTCACAAATTCTCGCAGTCCTAGATCCCAGCGGTTGGTGCGAGTTCTGTTGATTTCTGGTGAATTTAGGTTTCCTCGTTTTTGGACTTTGGATCATGATGCCAATCTTCTTGACTTGGTGGACAATGTGGATTTAGGGGAGCTTCGTGGTGACTAACCAAAACTAACATGATTCAAAGAGCCCAATCCCCAAAATCACCTTCTGCTCCAGATCACCTAAATATGCAGTCAATAGGAGTAGGAATATCCCAGAAATCCTTAGTAGCGTCAAAATCGCCATACTTCCCAACTGATGGTCCAAGAAATCTGCACAATCCATGATAATTAGCCGCAAGAGCCGAAAAGAAACAAAACACTCTGCAGGCATTGAGATCCTGTTTTGTAGACATCATATGCGAAACTCCGGGGCTTCCAAACTGTGATGATGTGTCATAAGGTTGGGATGTGGGCGATTTGAAGAATTTCATGGATGTCTGCAATTGTTCTGAATTGGACAGCTGTTGTGGATGCTGTTCGCTACTTTGTTGACGTTTGGATGCGGTACGTCTGCGGTCCGCGTTCGGGAACCACGTCTGTAATCGGCGTCCGCGATCCGCGGTCCGCAGTCCGCGTCCGTGATCCGCGGTCCGCATCCTGGAAGCGCGCTCGCGATCCGCGATCCTCCGCGATCCACGTCCGCGATCCGCAACGGCAACGGCGTTGAAGCCCCGGCATGCGTATCATTTCAAAACATTTCAAAACGGAATGCGCATCATATAATTCTTCGAATTACGGTCGTAAACGGCAATTTTACGGTCGTAAACGGCCGTTTTACGATCGTAAATTGTTGTTGTAGCGTAGTGAACGGCCGCTTTACGATCGTAATCCGCGTTTTTACGGCCGTAAACGGCGAGCCACTGATACGTTATGCGAAACACGTGTGATATGTAAGGGGTATGATCTGGTGTATAGAACCCACCTGCACATGGGTCTTGAATTTAGCTAAGTAATGATTCATGAATGTTTGCTATTTGCTGATGTTGGCTAGTGGCGCAACCTTTGGTATTCTCTGGAAACAGAGATGTTCGAGATTTCTGTGATTTCGGAGAATTCATAGAAACAGTTCAGGCAAATCGATGGCTCAGCAGAGCCCTAGATACATGGTGTTACTGACTGATGTTCAGTAATTCCAACTGCCAAAAAACTTTGTTCTCAATCCTGGGGGTGACTCGTGGCAAGGAAGCTTCTGACTGGGCATGATTCGCATGATTCTGTCTGCGATCCAGAATCTTGGAAAACTGGCCTGCAGATCGGAGAACAAGGGAATATCTGGAAGACCTCCTGCAACCGGCTCCGAAGCGCCAAGCTCCCAGGCCTGCCGTCACGACCAAGGACGTGCTCAAATCTAGCCGGTACCAGTTTCCAATATTTTTTTAATGATTTCGTAAAGGTGCCTGTGACAGCGACACGGTTGAGGATACTGCGCCTGCAGCAGCTGCTCCAGCTGCCGCAACCTTGAGACATCAGTGATCTAGTCGCGCGCAGGTCATGCAATGGAGATGGGACTGTTTTTCGAGCCACCAAGTCCTGCGCGAGTCTTGATGTGCTCACAGCACCGCTCTCTTGCAGGTCTTGTTGCCGGCGGACATCCTATACAGGCAGGCTGAGTCTGCTCTAGGGCCTAACATTTTCCTCATACTGCCATACTGCCATACTTGCTGCTGTCCTCGCTGGCGAGCCTCAAGCGCTCCTCACTTGCGCTTGAGAGGCGTGGGTCCTGCGCAACAGAATCAATCAATGCTTTTTATCTGAACGTTAAGTTGCCTCGTCAGCAACCAGACGGCAGGCTGCCAGCAACTCATCCATGTCCAGTCCTGACACAGCCAGCCCAGGCCTGGGAGCCTAGGCGGGAGGGCTGGGGCATCAGCTGTGCAGGTGCCTTCGGATGCCAGCACTGGCAGCTCGACAAAGGAAATTGACTCAGCAGCATTTGCCACATCCTGCAAAGGAAAAACACGCAGACCTCATCACACCTGCATGCTCGGGACATCCATCCCATGACAGACCGGAGCCCTAGGCCAGATTGATTCACAGAAGGCCTGGTCCTCAGCTCTTCCTTGCTCAAGCTCCTGCTGATGCGCTTTTGGCTTCAATTCAGGAAGCTTGTACAACAGTGGACAGAAAGATTGGCTTGTTCATTGTTCAGTGCTGAAGTCCTCGGCTGCCACCTTGATCGTCCGATAATGCTGCTGCAAGGCATGTGCAGAAACATGCAAAAATCAAGCGCAGGGCTTCAACCGCATCACCATCATCCGCAACATCTACCAGGGCATCTTCGCTAGTCCAAACCCTGGAAACAAGCAGTCAACAGGCATAGCCGAGTGATGAAGGCAGCGTGGCACACCTCAATTCCTCGCCCTCCGCTTCCCCCTCCATGTCCAGGTTCGTCTGCAAGACCTCTAACTGCGACCGAACAGCCGAGACGGGCGGGCGAGGTCCTGCCTTGGAAAAGAGCGCCTCCAAATCGGGTCTGGCAAAGTCCTGACACTGAGGATTTGCGTTGCAAGGCTGAGCACTGCGTCAAACATCAGTCCACGACGTCCTCCTGGCTTATGAATCCAGGAACGCCGCGGTTCAACGTGTCCTTGCATTCAACCCAGGCAAAAGCCATCCACGTGGCTCCACTGGACTGGGGTGACTGGGGCGCTCGCCCACACCAGCTTGGAATCGCCCTGGAAGTTGAGCTCCCGCATGGCGCGCAAAAAGGCGGCCTGTGACATCCGGCCACACATGTTCCCGCCTCGGATTGCGAGCGCACATCGCATAGTTTGTGGCACAAAACACAACTGCCCTGGAGCCCTCAGGTTGGCAACAGGGCTCCCTGCACCAGCTCCAGAAGGCCTCCTCAAGCGAAGTGAAGTGGGTTGACCTGTGAATGTGAGAGCAAAGTAGAAGAATGTTTCATGAGTGAGTCAGCTCTTAGTGTCAGGCACTACCTGCATCCACGCCTGCAGCTCATCTGCGTGGCCTCTACATGAAATGGCGTCCACGAACTGGTGGCATGCTAGCAGTAACCAGTCCCACAGGCCTGATGCACCCCAAAACGCTGAGTTTGCTCCTGGACTTGCCTGGATGAGAGCTATTGCCATCGCCAACGCATGATAAATAAATACATGGCCCCCAACTGGGCCACCAGCAAGCGCAGGGCTGGCAGGCACTGCTTGGCCACCTCCGCCACTCACACAGCGCCTGGCAACACATACATTTTCGCGAACCAATGCCCTGTGCCATGCCAAGCTGGAAAGCTTACCAGATGATGTGGAGCTGAAGTAAGATCGTGTCCGGAAAGGGCCTGACGTGGAATCTAGAAAGTTGCAGCGCAGACAGATGGCAGACTGCTCTCCTCTGAGCTCCCTGCGAAGGTGGATCTGCAAACTCGCCTGGACCAAGTAGAACGGCACATCCATTTGCTTCCAGAAGGTCACCTTGCGTGCCCACAAGCTCACGGGTTGAAACCATGGGTCCCTACTGCGGGCCCTTAACCTCGGATCCTTAAGTACCTACTATATACCCTACACATGTGCCCTTAAGGCTCAAGGGTCCCTAGAATCCCCCTAAAATGCCTACGGGCCCATACTGCTACTCTCAACTGAGGCTATGGCTTAGAATGCGACCATTTTCCTGCAGCAAACCTTTCAGTTGATCGCCCTGCGTTTTTGCAGTCCTGTCATCGTGCAATGCAATGCGCAACGCAATGCAATGCGCAAGGGCAGGTTCCTAGAAATTGAAAAGACTCCAACATGACGGCGGACTGCTCCCGGTGTGCGAGGCTAAGCAGATCCTGCACGCAAGGCGACAAACACCTCCCAACTCCAGCCAACCCCAACTTTTTCTCCTTGCCTCGACTGAAGCCTTGCCAGTGCTCACGAGAAGGGCCTCAAGAGCGGCAGCCAGCTGCTGCTGAGCTGCTGATGCTGCTGCCAGTGGGAGGACATCCGGAACAAGGATCCGGGCCACAAGTTTGGTGCAGTCAGCGAAGTCTGCGACCAGGGCGTCGCAGTTTTGGCAGGGATCAGCCAAGGTCAGGTCCGAAAGGCCGCAACCTTCCGAACAGGCAACTTTCTTACAGCGCTTTTCCAAGCACTCCAAGAGCTATCAAGAGCCTAGTGGGACAAGATGTGCATTCATGGAGGTCAGCATGTCTCGGGATCGGCTCCGGACCTCGCGCCTGCAGCTTGCACACAACACAGCCTGACACAAAAAATGCAACGCAAAGTCCAGCCAGCGGCACAGGCGCATCTGAAGGGCATCAAAGAGTTCAGAGATGCACCGAGTGACCTAAACAGAATGTAAACACCAAACAGTCAGCAAAAATCCACACCGATTACATGACAGATGACAAAAAAGAAGCATGAGATGAGATAGCACGAGGCTCTACCGTGGCATTTCATAGCAAAGCCGAGCCAAAGCGCTGCCGTGATTTTGCAGTCATAGATGTCATCCGCGGAACACATGTGGCCCGCATTGACCTGGCATTGGGCCAGCATTGGGGCAAAGGCCTTTGGAATCATGGACTAGAAAAGTGACTTCAAGAGCAACAAGCCAGATTGGCTCCGGTACGCCAAGCCACTGTCAGCGCCTTGTCCTCATCTCGAATATGCAGGAGAGATAATGATTTGCGATACTGCGTCCGCTGAGGCAGACACGATGTTAGCCACGCAAGTTGCACCTGACTCTCTGATGGCCTCCGCTCCTGTCTTGCCTTCCCTCTTTTTTGCAGGGTCAGCCACGCGTCCGGGGCTTGTGGTAGATCCCTCTCGTGGTCAAGTCCACACCAGGCACCAGCCTGCACGCGACTCTGTACGCAAAAAAAAGAGACCAACTTGGCTTCCGCATCGGTCCTCTCCACTACCTTGCACAGCACAAGCCCGGTCTTCAAGTCTTCGAAGAAAGTGTTCTCATCCACCAAACTCAAGCCTGCAAACTGACAGCTACCCGGCAGGGAATCCACCAACGTGCCCAAACTGCCAGTAAAGAGCATTATGGGAGTCACCCAGCCTGGGTCATCCACACATAAGCTGTTGATCCACTTTGTAAAGAAAGGCACGCGAGTCCAACAATGCCTGGCTGGAGTCACAACCTGGGTCAACGTGATTGAGCACTTAGTCTGAAAGGCTTTTGTACTTAGAGACAGCTCGGATGTGAACTCCAAGTTTCTTCAGAGGGGAGTTTTGCCTCTTCTGCCGCACGCTGGAAAACGCCTGTGACACCTGAGGGCTGCAAATCACAGCGAATTCCGCATGCGTCGCAGAATCCCTGGAGGCCATGACTGGCGACTGCGATCCAGCTTCCAGTAGACCTCTCTTGCAGGCATGTCGCGCGGCAGCCGAATGTACCCAATTAAGAGACCACTGCAGACTTCTAGAAGGCCTGCAGCTGAAAACCCGCTGGGACTTCCAGGCGCCTGGTGAGACATTGCTGACTAAACAGTCAGGGAAGTCATTGTGCAGCTTTGCACTTGCCCCGGCCTCCCCAAAGCCTGGGAACACTTCAATATCTGTTGGCTCGACGCTGAGTGGAAACAAACCGACCCTGCCTGCCACTGGTGAGGCCTCGTTCATCAAGGCACAGGCTCTCTGTGGACAACTGCCGATTTAACATCTGTACCGTCCAGCAGGTCCACAGGTCATCTGAGCATCAGGCGAGGGAGCTTTGCATGTTTGCATGTTCCACGAGGCGTCAGGCATCTCCATGAGACAAGGGCTCGCACGGAGAATCCCCGAACAAAAACTTCCTCTCCAACCAACACTGCGCTGCAAGCTCGCCATGTCAATCAACAACTGGCCATCAAATCTCCGAACTGACACAATTGGACAGCCCTTCTACGGGTGCTGCTGAGCAGCGTCTCTTACAGGAAGCTTCAGCAAGTTGAAGCATCGTCAATCCCTGGGGAGGTGAGGGTGCTTGAGGTACATCAAGGTACACTTCAAATTCACATCACATGCTACGTATGATGTACATGGCAGTGAGCAGTGCTCTGCAAGGGCTCTGGACAACCCCTTGAGAAGAGCCCAAACACAGAGTCAGCGGTAGTGGACTGCTGGATTTTTACACGTCCTCTTCTGCATCCTAGTATGTGGCATGTGGAACTATGAAGTCACGGTTGAAACTCCGGAATTTGCTGATTTGAATTACTCAGCCAATGTTTGAGTGCAGCTACCTGAGGAGAGCGGTGGAAGGCTGATGTTTTGAAAGTTCGTTCCTAGAAATTGTAATACAGCAACTAACTATTCCAGAAATGCACTTCTCTGCACAAAGTACGTTCCCTTGGTGAAAGTATTAATGTCCTTATGTTGCGTGTGCTCGGAAACCGAATGTTGGAAGCATAGCAAGCAATGTCGAGATTTCAGACCTCGGTCTTGGGAAGTTCTGCAAGTTGTGGAGGTACACGCTTACATGAATGCTGGGGTGTATGGGCATCTTGAAATTTCATAATAACAGGTTTCCAGACTGCGAAACTCTGCGTCTCACTCAGCCTTCGCAAGCTCGTGTCCATATGCTCAGGTCATACATGTAATATGACATATTGTTGAACTATTCCTCATGGAGCCTCCACAGTTGCTTTCAACATTGCAGACAAATGCATAATAAATCCCAGACGAGATGCCAAAGAAAATCATCAACCTGCACAATGAGTTGTAACCTTGTGGACTATGGGGACCATCAAGGCAAACGTGGAAGCCCCAAGCTCAAGCTCTCCAAGCTTAGTTCAACCACAAAGGGTGCCTTCACCTCTGATACAACCTTATCATGCTGATAGACTAGCTACATCTCTGACCCGATTCCCAATGAGCCCGCTCCACAAGACAGACTAACCACAGAAAGAGCCACAACCTCAACAAGCACAACAATTGCAGGTCACAGCAACAACGTCCCAAATGCCCTTCCGGATCTGCGCCGACTTGATTAAAGGTCAATTGCAATTCAAGCAGCAGACATGGCACCCTTTGCTCACTGATGCTTAAGGGGAGTGGGGCAGCGAAATAAGTATCATTACCACTCAACAAAGTTACCTCACCGGAGGAAATGGCTTATGTAGCCACCAGGGGCATGCTCAAAGTCTGCCAAAGTCTGCTGCTTCAAGAAGTGCCTAACATCAACGGAGCTGAATCGACCCAAGATTTGACCAACAAGTGTCAGTTATTTTGCTGCATGGCCCGCACGTCCTTGCTTGGTCCCTGTCACTTGCCTGCCTCTGAACAAGGCTCAGTTGAGCAACTGCCTGGCATGAAGGAGTTCTGCTTAGGTCAGGAACACTTGAGCCTCCTTTCAGCTACCATTTTGAGGAACTGATGACCTCAGGGGGATTCAACTGAACAGCCGCCTGACATGGTGCAAACACTATGGCAAACTTTTACAAGCTGGTGGATTTCGGACTCTGTGCCTTGCAGCTACACAGGGATTACAATTATGGTCTTGTCTGGGAAGATCGTCTACGCCAAGCTGAACGTCCTTTTCAACCCGCCCTCAATCTTGGAGACGTTTTGCTGAAGTTGAAGCCACATAGGCACTCTCAAAGTCTAGTATTTCCCGCAACAGAATTAAACAATAAGGACCCACATGGACACATGTTACAACTTTGAAATCAGGCTGACGGGTGTAGGGCTGTGTTCTGGCTCTGTATGGTGTAGGGCTTCGGAGGTTCCGGCTTGAATTTACCACCATTCAGGCCCCTCAGGCTGCCTTTCCCATCAAAGAAGAAGTTTGACTCCCCTTCCCTACCTCCCTCCAACCAAGATGCTCAGTTCAATTGAAACAATTAAATGTCGACCCCCTCCTCCAACCTGTAGTAGAATCATTGCTTTGCAGTCTGACCCTACCACTGATAAAATCGAACATGTTACAAGCAACTCAAGCCTAGCTCGCTCGGCAAAATTGTAGCGTGAAATGAGATCACCACTGCCTCTTGGTTTCTCTCGCTCACGCCATCTGTCCCAAAGGGTTTCTCCGTTCAACCATGATGAACGCTATTTCTTGTTGACTGATGTCTGCACTCTCCCACTTCCCACCCTCAAAGCAGCCAAGAATCTCAGGGCACCCAGCTCTTTGGCCAGGCCATCGCACACCGGCTGCCGGCTGCAGGGTGGCACAGCGTAGCGCTCGACATTTCCGCACAGCACGACAAATATTGAATTCACAGTGTCCCGAAGCAGGCAGAGTCCCATCTTAAACGCTAAGCAGAACATGTAGGTACCCTCGATGATTTCCGGTGCATTGAAGCCAAAGATGCGATCAAATGTCCCGTATACAAATGTTGAACCTGAAACTTGTCTTCATATGAGAAAAAAAGGCCTGGTCTCGGCCATGGATTGATAGGACAGCAGTTGCTCATGCGGCGTTCCAACACTTCTGTTCGCATGGACTGGTGCAAGAGCCAGCTAGGTCTTTTTGACAGCCCGGCTGGAATTGGTCTGCACAAGGGTTGGCGAGGGAAGCAACGGGGTAGTAGCGCTTCTTGCAGCAGGCTCTTCACCTTGTGCCAATGGATTCTACTGGCTGCTGTCATGAAGGCGGTGAGCTTGTCGGAGGCAGGTGATTGACGTAGTTGTCCAGGCCAGGCTGAACTTACTTTGCTTTCTTCATCGGCCTTTCCAGAGGATAGGTACCAATGGTTTTTTGCGACCCGCTGCCATATTCTGAGCAGGGGGCTTCTTGAGGAACGTCCGGCCAGATGTCTGGAACTCCTAGAAGAAAGATACACATTCAGGAGCCAAGCTTGTGCAAGTAGGACTCATGGAGCTGGCATCTGTGAAAAGCTCCTCCTCGGAATCCACAACAGCTTTCTGCTCGAGGATCCTTAGCTTCACAGCTTCCGAGTCGGAGGGTCGTCAGCTCCTCAGCTTCCGGCTCTCCGCGCTGGTACAGGTTTGACAAAGCCACTTTCCCGCGCCTGGCAGCGTGCAGTCTTCAAAGCTAGACCAACCGTTCGGCTGAGGGCCAAAGCCTCTTTAAAGTCTCCGCATCCTCCTCACTCATGTCGATGCCCTGCCAGCAAGCTAGCATGCAGATCGTTGCCATCCAAATCCTGCCAACACATTCACCTCTACGAAGTCATCAAGATCCTCCAAAATTTCGCTCATGACGGAGGCACCTGAGTGCCAAGCCCGGGAGCCAAACAATTCTGTGCCCCGCGGAACCTAGGGCCCGGAGCCCATCTCTTCGCACCAAGCATTTGCGGCAGGCAAATGGTCCTGCTGGACAGTGACACGCGAAACATCCTAGGCAATTTGGACTCAGTGTGAAGAACCTCGAGACCCATGTGCTTGAGCCACGTTCGAAGCCCAGCAACAGCCTTCAACAACATAGATTCACTTGCCTGAAGCCTGCATCGAGCTGAAATCTCTGCCTCTCCCTCTTGTGGTCGAGGTCCCAGTGGGGATGCTCGCTCAAAGCCTGGCTGGGGCAACATACTGTAGGCACTAGGCCATTAGAAAGCAGGACACTGCGGAAAATAATGATCACGCCAGCAGCACCGTAAGCTGGTCTGAAGGCTGGCTCCCCTACTTGCACACGAGCTTGCGTGAGCCCAGCGCCTAGGACGACAACGCATATGACCGTTCAAACAAAGAGCTATGGATGCTCAGGCCAGCTCTCCGAGCAGCCATATTTGCCTGGGCGGGATGCCATGCATGCTGCAGCATTGCTTGGAATCAAGTTGGTACAGAAGCGAGTAAGGCCAAGTCCGGTTTCCCATAGCCATGAACCCATCCTGGCAGATCATGCGGCTGGCTGTGTGATGCTATGTGCTTGCGAACTGGGCTTGGAGTCATGCCTGCTGCAGAGATGGATCTCAAACTTGCAGCGACGGCAATCACGATCGCCACCCGCTTCGCCCTGACCTGTTCGGGCAGTGTCGCAACTCATCTTCATTGCTCTTCACAAGAAGCATCTTTGCCGGGTGACCAATGCACGAGTGCAGGATTCACTGGCCCACCTGCTGGACTTTGCTGTGAAAAGATGCAAAGACGTGCAACTGTTTGAAATGTCGTGCCTTGCCGATGATTTGTCCCGCAGCATTGCGGTACAATGCTTTTTGAAATATTAACTGTTTCCCTGGCTGCTTTGCATTTGGACAATGAACCCCGCACTCTCGAAACTCTTGGCAAGTTCATGCCATGATTAATCGCTGGACTCAACATGATTGAGCCAAAGCTTGGCTGCAATGAAAGCAAGACATTATGATCTGCAAAGCATGGTATAGTCGCAACAGAAGCTTCTCGAACCTACAACCTCGAGTTGCAGGTGGGTAGGATAGAATCGAGCTGCAGCTATGTTAGTCCACAGGCTGGAAGATACCCAACCTGAGGGCGCTGTTTGGCGCTACAAATCAGACTTGGCAAATTGTTACTCGCAAAAGGCTCGCTTTGCCTCCATAATCAAAAATGCGTTGTTGCAAAATAATCCCCCGGAGGTGCGATGATCTTAAGTCACGACCACAACTACTCCACAACGTTATCTCAATGCTTGACACCATCGACCAGATCACCTCCAGAGTTTCTCTGCTCGTACAACTTCATCTAACCAGGAAAAACTCATCCGCTGGCTGTTATGATTTCTGCGTAACATTGTGGCAGCATTCTATCTCCGGCTAAGCGGAGGATCACCGAAGCAGCTTCACATAAGTTTCTTTTTCCGAAGGCCATGCATAGCTCGTTAGCGTGCAGGACATTCTACTTTGATCCTGCTGAAGGCGGTATGCAGTAGGGCCATGCGACTAGGACTGTTGAGTGGCCACAGCTTCGCTCTGGCTACCCAAACCTGCTTTGGGTGCACCTAGCCTGGCTCCACTCATCTCCGCGGCGTGTATCCAGGAAACGGCCTGATCAGAGACTCTGCTCCATGCCTTCACAGACGTCCAGAACTGATGCACGCCGAGACACACTCGACTGGGGACTCCTGCAAACACCCGCTCTTGAACCGGGAGCTTCTATCAGGGGACTGCCTGCTGGTGGTCGTGAAGGTACCCTCCGCGGGGTCACGCATCTTCCAGGGTGCACTGCCTGGAGCTTGGGCAGACAGTAGTCAGCTCCTGTAAAAGCTTTCAACAGACAAGCCTCCATTTGCGGAGTCACGAGGATGAAGCGTGAGCTTACCTGCTGTCAAAAGAAATCAAGGCAAGTAGTTTGTAATTTGGTGCAGTGGCAACACTTTCCTGAGAAGGAGCCGCTTGTGGGTTCCACCTTGGCGCAGACACTGTGAAGCTTAACCTGCGATCCTTCGGCGTAAGGCTGTTGCTGCCGGGAGGGCTGCGCATTACTCCTGTACAGGCGATCACCGCAACCAACACTTCCAACGCAACTGACCAATCATCGACGTCCGCAGCCTTGGTGTCCTTGCGAACACTCCAGGCACAGCCGCACCTGCACGGTATCGTGTGAAACAGTCCTGGATCTCAGCGCAAGCAAGAAGCACCTGCCACAGCCTGTGGACTTGCACAACGGGACCTGCGAGTGACAGACCGGCTGTCGTAGCTGTCATTTGATCTGCGCTCGAAAGTCCAACCTGGCTTGCGGCACCGGTGAACCGCCCCGCCTCGATGCAGCGTCAGCGATGTCAGCACTGCTCAAATAACAACGCACACTAAGACGCGAGCACAGAAGTCACCACAACTGGACTCCCAGGTGCGGGTGCGACAAATGCACCTCAGCTGCTATCGGTCCAATCGGACACGGCAGAAACCAGTGAATGAGCTTCACGCCGTGCAGTCCATGAGGGGGCTGAAGGACAGCTCCTGGACTTTGTATACGTGCCGCCGGACCTGCAGCATCTCTGCACCACAGCGCACATCAGTTTGCACTTGGTCGGCCTGCGGAGCCGGAACGTACGTCTGCCGAGCTTAGGGTGTACCTGACAAAGCTGACGATCTGCAACATGCTTGCAAAGTGCACTGAAGAAGCCTCTGGGGACCGCTGCCCAGCAGCGTCGCACCAGGCCAAGGCCGCGCTGAAGCCTTTCAGATGATGTTGCGGCAAACCCCCGTTATCCCCCGTTACTCTTGCGCACATGCCTGCACAGCCTGCACGGCACGCCAGCCAGCCGGAGCAGACCTCTGGTTCTCGTGCGTGTGCCAGCTGTCAGCGCACTCTTCAAGCTGGTTGCTGCGCAGTGCTGCGCAGTGCTGAGTCAGAGGGCGCTAGCCGCTGCAACCGCTGCGGCTGCTGTAAGTGTTGCGGAGCCTGCAGCCAGGCTGCACTTAGCATGGCCAAAGTCGGCAAACTGTCGCTGCAGCCATGTACAGTCGGGAGGCCGGGACAGCAGGGACGACTTGCCATTGCGAAATGACCTGCATACGTTCCCACAAGCGCAGGAGCAAGGCCAGGCTGCGCGTAAGGGCACTACACCGGGTGATGCGACTTGCGGTGCAGGCGAGAACTGTCGAGTCATCCCAAGAGATTGGTGACCTTTGCTAGAATGTTCTAGAGCTCAACACATGACTTCTAAACGAATTTATTTCTTGGCGTCCCAGCTGCTTTGATACACTCGGGGTGTGGAGTGACCACCCACAACTCCAGGTCTGGCACCTGAAGATCCACAAATGCTACGCAGCTCCCTGAACGTTGCACAGGCAGGTCCACCGGAAATCCCATTGCAGCCAAACGTCTCGTTGCAGCTAGCTCCGGTGGCTTGACCTCTTTGGCATAAATTACACTGGCGTCTGCAGACGCATCACATGAGCTACAACAAACACTTCCAGTATAGTTAATGCACATGGGCGAGGAATGTATTACGGACTATGCTAAACTACCGGACCCCCTGTCCACCCTTAATGGTTCCTTGGCAAGCCCAACATTGACAATAGCTTCAATAGCTCACATTAGCCATAGTCTAAACTCCTAGTATCCCCCTTGATAGCCCCCATAGCAGTCCCCTTTATACTGCCCTATGCAACTCCCATTCATGGACTTTAGGCAGAAGCTCACGTGGGACCATGCACGGAAGTAGCCTCCAGCACCCTTTCCGATGTCGATACGGGGTTGGCACCTTACCCCACTCTGAGGCGCTACTCGAGAAGAGCCAGGAAGGCAAAGCAGGCTAAGTGAGAGACCTGCAGCCTGCATGTCCGTCCTCTCCTTAGAGACATGACGAGTTCCAAATGGCGCAAATTCCTCCCTTCAATGAACGGCATCACCCTCACAATCTCAGCCGTCATAATATCGCTTCTACAGGGTGAGAAGACCTAGACTACGCCCCACTGAACTCATGCGTCACGAGGCCATCAGTGCCCTTCCAGTCCCTCCGTGTCCCATGCTTTCTTTCATGTGGACATACATAGCCCCAGCTTCAAACAATTGAAAACCATCGGCGACAGAAAGGCTTGCATGCAAGGATTAGCGCTTCCACAGAATACAGTATTGATTGGACTCGGGCATGCACTTGCGATTGCAAGTTCTTGAGGTGGGAGTTCAAGTCATCCAGACCTACCCAACAAACCGATGCTGTGTGTGTTACTGTCACAACAGAGTCTCGGCCTTTCAGTTTCCTGCTGATTTCGGAATCAATCAACCTGAGATGGTGCACCCGCATGCACCTGAAATGTCACTAGCCTTCCACCCATTCTCAGCTGATGGCGCTAGATGATCCGAAAGTCTTTTCAATGCCGAGGCCTTGTCCCAACCTGGCAAGTTGGGGCATCGCTTTTGTCCAGAAGAGAGCCTGATCCTGCAGGGTACTGCCTTGAGGCAAGAGTGTAGGAAGCGCACTGGCGGATCCTGCCATGCAGGATCGAGACCAGCTCGCAAGCTGGCTTCAACTTGACTTGACCTAAACAGTCAGGGCAGACCCAGGGAGTCCAGAAGCTGATGGAGTGCCTGGGATGGCAAAGGCCCACCATGATCCCACACGATCAGTGCGCAAGTGCACAATTCCACCGCCTTGTCGTCGTGCTCCGGTATGACCAAATCCTGCTCGGGCAGAGAGCAGTTGGACTTTCATTGGGGTAGGTCAACTTGCAGACGACTGAGAGTAAAGCCATGTATGTAGCTTTCCCGTCACCGCTGTCAGCCATCGAGGAAGGCCTACAGCTAAATGCTGCGCTCAAACTGCTTGAGGGTATGGTGCATGAATCTGAGTGCTGAACGACATGGCCAAGAGCACCAAACAATGCACTTGACGGCAAGGAACCAACTTGAACAGATGCAGCTGTCTGTTGGAAGAGTACCCTGTGGTTGTCTCAAATGCCAATACTGCCAACACCAACGCACAGTCGTGAGTCGTCAGAAAGCTTTTTCGAGAAGCCTGAAGCACTGCCTTGTTAACAGACGTGAGAACACTTCGATGAAGCATATCAGTATTCAAGAAACGAATTGCATGATAGCCGAAACTTCTTGCAATGGCCATCTGCTCGACCGGCTGACGCTGCCAGCAAGAGTTGCAACCTTGCTCCATGTACATATCAACGGCGCGGCAAAGCTCGTGTGAGACATAGTGGACAACTCAAGTCTGCGACTATGAGAAGTCGAGAAAGTAGGAGCTTCGAACTCTGCCCCTCTGGAATCAATCATCTAAGCCTCCACCATTCACCTGCCAGCATGGGTCAGGGACGTTTCCCACATGAAGACCAGAAAAAATGCATCAAAGCAATTGCATACATAGAAGGCTCAGGTAAGCCGTGCTTACTTCAACACATGACAGGGCCGCCAAGAGATACATTCCACCCACGAAAGGTGCCAGTAGAAGGAAGAAGCCCAGCACCACGAGCGGGCTTTGAAGTTTTTCCTGACATCTTCCGCAGGATCAAGAAGAGCGACCACATGTTGGAGGCTAGACGGCCAGTCCTCTGCCGGAAGGTCATCAAAAGAGCTCCTGACAGAGCAGGGCTGGCCCATCAGGAAACGCTTCCTCCAATGTCTCTTCCCAAGCAGTTGATGCTTACCCTTCACACTCCTCCAGTAATTCATGTTCTTCTCCTCTTCCGGCGTCCTCCAATCTAAAATCAGGCTGCATGCAGGGAGCTGGCAAACAAACATCTAAACCAGGTAGATATGCATGAAAGAGGAGAAGCCTTTCAAACATGCCAATGACACCGTGGCATTTCATAGGTATCTTCTGGGCTGAGTCGTGGTTCCAAGTCACGAGGAGGCGGCCTCTTGTCCTCAGCTGTTGCAAGTGCAGGTTTACGCAGGGCCGTCCAGCATGCTCCAATCACAGCTTGTGCCTGGCAGTCGTAATCGGTCTCAAGCCCTTCAACAATTCTGAACTGATCTCTGAATCGTACTGCAAGGCTCTGCAGCTCGTCGGGCCACAACACTCGAGGCCACAGAGGACACGTTCACGAATGGTGCCGACAGGAATCCTGCCATTGCGGCTGCCACTGAACGATTCAAGTCTCGCTACGCCATGCTGAGCTCTGTGGCCAAGCGTTCAGACCAACAATCCCTTGGAATTCCACGGATACAAATATCTAATCCCTGGTGTATATAGCTCAAGCACAAGCATGACCCTGCAAGGAACGACTAGCTTGGGCTGGTCAGGCCGGGAGAAGATGCAAAAAAAGTCAGCCGCTAGAACATGACCTTTCAAGCATCTGCCACGATGCTGCTGTCCAACATTCTTGCAAGCCTGCAAGCTTTTCGATGGCAGCTGGTTTTGCGAAGCCGGCACCACAACAAACACAGGTTCCACTGGACCAGCCCAAAAACATTGTCCCCCTGTCGAAGCTCCCTCCGCTCATCGTACTCTGAGTTGCCACGAAGCTAATGCTGCTGGGCTCCGTTCTTCCCTCAGACCAAGTTTGCTCCTCACTGAGTCCCACCGTCCCTTCCTCTGCATCTGACCAATCTGACCATTTGCCAGGAAAGCTCCCATGTCTGTCTCACTTCTGAATGATGCTGTCCAGTCAAAAAAAAAAACTGTCATCTCGAATCAGTCCTAACCACATTCAAAGCTTGAAAAAAATCCAAAAGCCCAGAAGTGTCTTTGCCGGAGCTGTTCGTCGCCTTTGAGAACCTTATCTGGGCTTGTGCCAAGATAAGGGTATCCGCCACACAAAATTTGGGTTGGGTTAGGTGTGTTTGGGTATTTTTCGAGGTATGTTGCCAGATGTTAAGAACCAAATCAACCGTGTTTGGAAGGACTTGAAGGGCAAGCCGAGGCCAATGACAGCTACCCAGGTCTTGAGCAATTGGCTACAAAAGGAAGAGAGAAGAGCATTGTTACGAGAAAGCACAATAATATCTGCACAATGACCACGCCAGGCAGTAGAAATCGATGCAACAACCAGGCATAGTGCTGCTCCTACCACGACCTTGTACGGGTAGTGAACACTATACACAGAGTACGGAGGTTCGATGTAACCAACAGGCATAATGTTGTTCATGCTATGACCATGCAAGCGTAATCGGGAGGTTTGACGCAAACACCAGCATGATGCCACTCGTATCATGATCTTGCAAGGGTGGTGAACACTCGGAGGGAATTTGCAGGTTTAAGGCAACCGCTAGGCATGATGTTCTTCGTTTCATGCCGTTGCAACAGTAGCAAACACAATAGAGGAAGTTTGATACAACAACCCAAGCAGGATGATACTTGTACCATGACGATGAAAGGGTACGGAACACATCGGAACACCACACAGGGACTCATGCATGAAAAATTCGTGACATGACCATGTGGTGGTGCTTGACACTACAGAACTACAGAAGGCATAGGTGATGTCTAATGCGACTACCAAGTATGATGTCATTCATGCCACGGCCAAGCACATGCAGCGATGGGCCAAGGCGCAAGTAAGTCAAGTAACCCAGAAGGAAAAATATGAGCTGATGAGTAAAAGACCCTCCCAAAGACTACTTAGTGTAAGAATGAAGAATGTTCGCCCCACGAGAAGCTCATTTGGTGTAAAAGAAATGTCGTCGACGCCCTCCCCGCCCAGTTCCCCCTCCCCTTCCCTCCCAACCCCACCCTTCCCCTGCCTCCCCCGCCCCCCCCCCATCTCACAATCACCGCATCCCGTGATACAATTGAATATTCGCAGCTTTTCAGACCTTATCTTCTACCCTACCACTGCCCAAGCAAAATAGAAATCAAGCCTAGCTGCTCTAGCTTTCGTTTTGGGGGATATGATATGTCTCGCACACTCGAACTTCCGCATTCCTCTTGAACATGGCCCCCCCTCCTATCCCAAACCCCTTCAAGGGATCTGCCTGCAAGGTACACGAGCGACAGAGTGATAGCCAGGCTGAGACCTCTATAGGCACATCTGCGAGTGCAAAGGCAAGCATAATGCTGCTGGTCCCCGAACCTGGTCGCCGTTTGTGCATCATCGCCTGCAACCAAGTTCACAGGACGCTCATTAGATGTGGCCGCCCGGGTTGCATCGCGGGTTTGTTGTGGGAATGTCAAGTTCGCAAATGCAGAACATCTGAACCGTGGTAGCAGTCACTCGCAGCAAGCATGCTGTAACTTTCGAACTGATCAACCAGCACAACGCTCCTGGCACTTGTATGGCTAATGCGGATTTCAGTAGTTTGCGGCTTGAAGACCACAATCAACATTTCTGGAGCTTTGTAACTTGCTTGATTGGTCAGGAAAGTCATCGGCTGACAGGGTCGGCTGGCCTTGAAATCTGCTTTGAGGGCGGGCACACCGGACTAAGGTGATTCTGATCCAAAAGAGGGCATCACAATCAGGTCAACAATCGTTCATTTGGACAGCATCAAACCTTAGATGAAGGTCGTGTCTTGCACCAATCATGATTTCTTCACATAGCTGATCCGGTGCCCGCACACGTATCCTCAAAGTTTTTTCCGCAGAATGAAGCCAAACGATGGGAAAATCAGAGCCACGCTCAGAGAAAGCGCAGGTATCATTATCGTTCTTGTCACAGCTAGTGAGCCTCAGTTGATCCGCATGACAAGTTGAAGGTCGCCTATATGACTATGAAGGTTGAGTTGACACCGAGATTGCAGCCGTGATGTTATCTTCGTCTCTCATTGAGTGGAGTCCACACCGAGCTGCAAAAAGGACCTTCTGCCGAAATGGGGTCTTGTGTCAGTTCTTACAAGCTTCTGCCATTTGAGAATCTGAGCAACCTCTGCAAAACATTGGTTCTAGCCAGCAAAACGTGCAAAACGTCTGCAGTTCGGACGCAAGGCAGAAGCAGGTCGACAACCGCCAGACCACAAAAACTCGCAAAGGAGGGAACGCCTTCTGCTTGCCGATATGATCCAAAGCGTTTGAAAGACAACAATTGCCATGATGTTTGAGGCCCCTTCATGTAGATGGGTCTGTATTATGACACTACATCTTCTGCTTCGATCCAAGCAGTACATTATGGACTCTGTGCATTGTGAACCTGCTGTTGAATAACATACGATGTGCAACCAGGAAATCATGAAAAGCCCAGGCATCTTGGAAGAACCCATCCTTCAAGGCCATTTTGAAACGGAGAAAAGTTGATGTCTTGACTCAAATTTCAGCGGTCTCATGACCAGCACCCAAATGATAATTGTTCAAAATGTGCTTTATTGTGTGGAGAGCTTTTGAGGAGTGAACATGTCGTACGCATTTACCTTGGCGCCTTTCTCGGCAGTCTTTCTTTGAGCTCAGCTGACCACCGCCGAGATATCAGCCAACAAAAACTTCATGCATTGCATTTTTCAACACTAGGGTTACTGCCTTCGCTCCGCGCTATGACTCGATTCCCAAAGGAGAGACTCCCAGAGAAGGCTCCCCTGTTTCTCACATATTGGCGATGTCGTCTTGCTGGGGGTGGCACCGTACTTCCGACGGCAAGAAATTGAACCACCTGAGCCGTCAGAATGCACAGGCAACTTGGAGCTTTCAAAAAAGCTAGCTGACGAACTGCTAGAATCTAGAATTCTTTCATATCCCTAGGCCCTAGGACCCTCAAAAGTAGCGCTACACTCAGGAAGTCGCGGGAAAGCCTGGAGAAAAGACTGCTGAGATTAGAGCTCTGGCGGCAGCAGCTTCACACCAAAATATACCAATGCAATCTCCAAAACAGCAATCACCACCTGGCGGATGCTGAGATTGAGGGAATCGCACGTGTGCAAAACCAAACAACCTGCCGCTGCAGTCACTAGAGCCTCAATCAACGGCACTAGCCAAAGTGGAAGCCCGAGAGCTGCAAAGAGTTCACCGAAGTCGCCCTGGACGGCTCTACAAGAATGGGTTGCTGGTCATGCATGATAACGTGCGGGCAGTTCAACATGATGCTTTCCCTTGCAGGCACGAAGCCAAGCCTTGTCAGCTGCGGCCTTGAGCGTGGATATGCCTTCGGCAAAATTTCGACAAACAAAATCTACAAGGCGATGTATGCTCAAAGTGCTTGCACGCTACTCACAAAGTAAGCCACGCAATTTGCCTACCCATCAAGATGTGCCTGCCGAAGGCAACCTTCCTATGCAAAAGTGAAAACAATCAAGCGTTTGAAAAATAGGGCTCACTTGTCACATGCTGTGTTTGGTGTCGGGTATCCAAGTCTTGACGCGACGATGACACCTTCTACGCTTTTGACAAAATCTCAACCCATTTGCTCCATCTGAGGGCTGCACGCTCTGCGGATCTTTGCTGGCGAAGCTCTTCTTCTGCCTGTATTGACGTGTCCTGAGGTCGGGCCACTTTGGTGCACCTTTCCTTCTTCGAAAAAGCTCGCCTCGCTTTGGGCCCTGCAAGCCATGTGATGCCAGGCCTAGAACAAGTGGCGGGACACGCAGTGTTGCGAGACCACGAGACCATCTTACCAGGAGGAGCCTGAGCTCGATTTACCGCAGAGGCCCGAAGCCCTTGAACAAAGGAGACCTGAGCGTTCTCCAATCAACCTCGCTTGCAGGACAACACAAACCACCCCCAAGGCCGCTACGGAGAATGCGCGATGTCCAAACTGGGATCTAATGGCACTGTATGCGAACAGAACTACGAAGGTCAGGCTCCAAATCCTGCACTTGAAAGCCATGGATCCTGCGATCTCCTGTGGCCTACACTCTGTAGTCTGTAGCTCCTCCTCATGGCTGGACCGTGATAGCGGGCATTGCCTTGACAAAGTAAGCTAGGTTGATTCAAGTCAAACGGTCAAGCGTCAAATGCATGCAAAAGCAGGCAGAACCTCTACATGTCCGCAGCGACACGGAGGCCATGGAACTTGCGTTTCGAAGGTGCACCATTGTACTGAAAGCTTAGCAACAAGGCTTTTCACAAGCCCGCTTCATTTCCAGCATGCCATAAGCTCACTGTTTTGAAACACATCATGTCTGAATCAGGTAGAATGACAGTGACAACCTTGCAAGCCATGCACATGTTGAACAATTTTGCACTGAATGCTGCTATGGCAGGACGACCTTCACTCAGACCGTCAAAACATTCGCTGTTGAAAGGCAAGTTCGTTCAAGATAGCCTTGTGTAAGCCAACTCGCAGGGCAATTGGCTTTTCCAAATCGGCACCCGAGAGCGCGAGTCAGACCGAAAAACAGCAGCGGACCAGCAATAGACGCCAGTGAAATGCAGCCTGTGGCACCGGTCCTGGCATACTCTCGTACTGATCTGACCAAGAAGGCAAGGTCTGGGGCCTAGCGCTTCTTCTTGCCCTTGCCCTTGTTCTTGAACTTGGCGTACGGATCTCTGGGCGCCTTTTCCTGCAGTGCAAGCCAGTTGTGTCTCGAGAATTCACGCGAAGAATGCTGAAGTCCCACCCGCTTCGGCTTGGGATCGCCGAATGGAAAACCGAACTCCTGCATCAGCTTCAAGGCATCCGGCCTTGGCAACAAGGCACCGAGATTTCATGAACAGCAAATGGGCTGCAAGGGCTTTTACTGTGTGAAACAGTTGTTGAGGATGCGGATGTTAAATCCGTGGACAACTTCCTGCAAGGAAGGCAGCACTGGAGCACACGATTCCGGCAAAGCCGGTGGAGCGTGCCCGCGAGTCGACAAGCTCATCAAGCTCGTTGAACGGCTCCTAGGAAATGCGCCCAGGCTGAGCAACGAAGCAGCAAGGAAACGCCTCTCAGCCCGGTCCTGGCTGGGGAGGTGCATCCAGTAGTTTGCATTCCTGTTGAAAGATGTCGGATCCAGTCCTGCATGTTCCGCATGGAAGCTCACCTAGACCTATCGCGACCTGTGCTTTTATGCACCGACATCTCACTGATCATCATGTAGCCTACGACTGTGCTCAGACAAGCCGCCAATGCAAGCAATCATGCAGGGTCTAAAGCTGCACCGATGCGGTGTCACTCTTCGAAATCTGTTCGAGTCTGGGCCTTCGAAATCTCGCACACGAGGCAAAACAATCGTGTTCAGCCTCTGCAGGAAGTCTTGCCTCGGGCTCATGCTGATCCGAATCCTGCTCTCTCTCTCTCTCTGCATCTCTCTGCCGTGTTGAGTTTGATAAGCAACGGACATCAGGTGACCTCTCAAATTGACTTTCGCGCCGGAGGGATCTCCCTGGCGCATGCTAGAATACAGCTACATTCGTGGTGAGGTGGCTACATGGTCCCTGAGAATCTTGAACAGCAGGGCGCACCACACGATATCCTAGATCTGCGTTGTTGGCTTTGAAATAGGTTGCCTTGCACAAGCCCACCGCATAAGCGCGTCATCATAAGCAACGTCTCTTTAAGTCAAGTACGACTGGATGTACGCCGCTGATCCGTCGGAGTTCTTCCACAACCTGAAGCATGTTGAGTGTGGCACCTGCCCTCTAAACATGAGCGGCTGGCCTGGTTCATGATCTTTGTATTTGATGCCTGCTTAGGTGCGAGTGGCACAGCAATGTTGACCTGGCTTAGCAAGGACGCAAATTTAGCCCGAGCAACACAGCAAATGCCAAATGTGTTACAGTTTCGTTTCAGCCTTGATGAACTGGTCCACGTCATACGGCTTTGGGCCTTTGTAAACGAACTTGCCCTTCAAGCTGCGGAGCCACCTGGATTCTTGTCTTCTTATCTCACATCTGCAGATTCAGGTGGCTCATGCCTGGAGACTCTTTCCTTGCGATCCATCTGCTGGTCAACGGTCAACTCACCCTTGCCGGTCCTGATACCAGCATCAAATTTTACTGCAAATCAGCTTGAGCAACTGAAATGTAGGCGCGCGGCCTGACCTTTATGGTGCTAGCTGGCATGGCTTCCTTTGTCACATCCACCGGCCTGAGCTGATGGGCAAAGGCACTGCCAGCAATGAGAAGTGAACTCTAAGGCTGGTGCGGTCCGCCTGGCTTTGCGGCGCACATGATCACAGCATCTCCCCTGGCCTCGGCTTGGGGTCAACGCAAGGGCGGGTAGCCAGGCACAGCCCTGCCTCCAAGCCCTGTCGTGGAATCCCAAGCATCTCGGGCTGAGGGGCCACGAACAAGCGTGGACCTGGCTTATCAAAGGTTCAGCCGCGCATACGCAGGTTAGAGGCACCGCACAGTTTCAGCCGCATTTATCATACAAACAGTTCAGAAAGACCCGCTAGATTGAAGACCAGCAGACCTAGCCCAGCTAAGGCCATCCCTGCAGCAGCAGATTCCAGAATGGAGCAAAAGAGTTGTAATTGAAAAGCTCTGGAAAACCCCACCGGCTCCCGCACGACGACTTCGCATGCTTGCCTCATGCCATCTCCGCTCGTCGCAATCAGCATAAAAATTCCTTCACAACTCGGCCGCCTTCGGTGCTGCGCCAAGAGGCTGCAGCGACTGCGTGTGGCCCTCCTGCGCATCAAATGCGTTGTGTGCTCTGCCCTTTGCCCTACCTCAGCCAGCTCCTGCATCATGGAATGACGGATCCAAGCAGGGCCTGCCAGAAATCCAGATCTCCCATCGCCCCCGCATGTATCGCAAAGCAATGCAGTATTCCTGGCCTGTGCAGGCGGCTGGGCGCCCAGCCGGACCGCCGACCCGGGCTGGAGCCAAGAAATGAGATGGACAGATGATGCGGGAGGTGCAATGCCAACTCCACTCTCCTTCTACTGGCCAACAGTGCCCTGAGCAGGCTTTTTACTCAAATCCTGGAGCTGTCCAATCCTGCCAAGTTCGGAGGGAGAGGCGCTCCTTCATGGACAGATGCAGACTAATTACTTGGCTGGCCCGTTTGCATGAATGCCAAACATGTCGAGCAAGTGCACAAGAAGCGCTAAGCAAGAATGCTCACCCAAGCTCTGGCATGGACTGTCCTCATACTCCGGTAGGATTGTGTTTGTGGACCCGCGCGACCTTCTTCTACTGCACTGCATGGCACCTTTGGAATCACTCTGTGTTCGAACCTTCTTGCTGGCTGCATCCAGGATGTGTAGAAGAGAAATCTATGCCTCCAGATGAATCATTTTTGACAACACACACCAACACCCACTCCCACCGCGAAAACCTCTCCACAATCATGCTGTACGATTAAGCTTGCTGATGCTGGTAGGCTCAGGGGCCCGGGCAGATCGGATGTGTTAGCAGTTCCGCAATGCAGAAGTCTGCTGTCCATGACCACCTATGTACAAGGTACATCAATATCAGCGAGATGCGGGTAGGATGCACATGTATCTCAGCCAGGTGCACAGTCGCCCATGTTCATTGTACAAAGTACGGCGCTAGCTTCATCAACCTCACCAGTCAGGCAGCGAGCATTACTCTATCTGATTGCCACCTGCTCAGGTCTGAACTTCCTTCATTCCAAGATGGAGCTCTCCATCCTCAGCGCGGAGGGGGGACACACGTAATGTCTTAAAGCAACAGTTTACAAGCGAGCCCGTGACCAGGTGAGATTTAGGGTACATTTTCGTTGGACCTCTCCTCAGGGCATCTGCGTTGAAGTCCGGAACAATCAATACCAGCTCAAGGACACGGCTCTGGTGAAATGTCGTGCAGCGCGACCTGGTGCAAATCCAGTGCTAGAGCAGGTGAAACAATGTTTGGGGTACATACTCAGCCTTGCGTCAAGCAGACAAACGCGGCAGTGCGACGAATATCGTTACGACCTGCATCAATCTGAACAGGAAAACACGACAGGGCAAAGTTGGCATATGGGCCTGCTGGTCGTAAACATGTGAAGTGTCCGCATGGACCTGACTACGAACATTTCGTTCACGCCGGTGTGACGACATGATCAGGCAAATCCACCGGCTGTCCAGGATCTGAAGGAAATGTGCACATGGCCTTTCATGCAATATGGGCTTGTTTCGCGTCAGAAGTGGCCACGAAAACAAGACAGCGACACTGCCAATTCGGTCAGTTGCCAAGATGGGCGGAGCGTTTCCAGCACCTCTCATGTAAAGGACCCCGGTGTATTTCTTTAAGGCTGTGTTCGCTCAAGGTGGCCTTTTGCAAACGGCCCAAGATGCTGGTAAGAGCAATTTTCACCTGCTTGCATTTAGCCGGAAAGCATGGTAAAGCCTGAAGCTGGATCTCCAAAAAGATGGTCCTCATTTGACAGCTGGAGCTTCAAATCCCATCGTTGGCCGCAATCCTGCATGCTTCCATGCATCAACATGTTCCCCATCTCAACCTCCACAGACGAGGCCTCATAGCCATACACGTCACCAAAATACACCGCGTCACCCTCATGACGTCTTTGCTTCAGCTCTTCACGCACTCGTGCACACAAGGCCTGGCTCGTCTGGCCACGACCCACGACACCAAAACGAAAACCATACAACCAAGTGCTGAGGACCTCGGCCACTTCGACTGGCAAGATGTTCTTGATCCGAACAAGCCCATCACGGCCGAAAGCTGTAGCAGCCTAACCACCAGCGCGACTGACACAAATCGAGACAAGAAAAATCATTCGCTGCCTCACGGGCATGGTCTGGAAGGGATGAAGCATCAACCTCGAGAGCAACAAAGAAGCATGGAACATGGGCATACTGGGAAGAGCACCTGTGCTTTGAGACTCTTGCTGAATACTCATCTAAGCGGATGTGGGCGTCACTGCTCATGGATCCACGAGCAGTGGCTATGCATCCCAAGTTGCTCACATGTTGCACAATTTGCACTTGTGCATCTTTCACCCAGGAAACTCATGGAGACTGTTGCAACGCGGCTATAGGAACTTTCGTCGAGCGATTGTAGACTGGGACACTAACCACTCCAGAGCTGTTGTAATAACTCTATGTCACAGCAACCTTACATACCCAGATGCTGAAGACGAAGAACTTTGGTTGTGGTACACAATATGGCCATGATGCGTGGCCACTGATCATCCAGTTGATTTTACCAAAGCTGAATGAATGGACAACATGTGGTTCCAAAATTGCGCAACAGACGGGTGACAGGTACTGTGCTAAAAGGCTTTTGAGCAGCTGGGCACACGACAAATCAATCGCCGCAAAGCAATCCCACGCTCGCAGCACAAAACGACATTTGAAAAGCGTTAAGCCTGAACAACCACTACCAAAAAGCAGCCAAAGACCCACGTCACAAGCAGTGTTTGAATCTGCTAGCGCTGCAACGTTCCTAATATTCGCCATTCCGCAAGCACTCACTGTCAGAAAAGAAAACTTTGCAGCCCATGATTTCCGAAGCCTTTCTTATTTGTAAGGGTTTGCTTCTCAGCTCTGATGTCGGCTCTCACCTGATGCTGGCAAGGTTCTGAGTGACTGCGCTGCGCTAGGCCCGCCTTCTGCCCTAGCTACATTGCGCACCGGGCCTTTTTTAATTCGGGCTGTTGAAGACTATGAAAACTGCAGGCTTCAGGGTCCGTCTATACCTTCAGGAGGCTGCGGCCTTGCCCTGTGGTCTTCGCGTGAGAGCTGCAGAAAAACGGTTTGTGAAGCATCTCATGCTCAATTTCATGCAGCGCAATTCAGCATGATTGAAATGCAACATGGAGGTGTCATAATACTGGCCATCAGCAGAATTTTCCCAGAAAGGAGAACCTGTGTTCAGCAGTCTGAGTGAATTGGGTTGGAATTGAAAACTAATGGACTCCCAATGTTATGTGCACTAGGCATGTGGGTCCGTAGAACTGTCGCAACGGAGCTTTTCGCTGACAGCTGACAATGGTAAAATAAAGTCGTGCATGTTTAGCTACATACCTCTTGCAAAACATGACAAACAACGGATCATGTCTTATAGGAGGTGACAAGACCGAATGAGACAATTCCATAGCATAAATGTCACTGGTTGTTTCCGTTCAACCTCGGACCAAAAGCATGGAAAACAAAAAACACGGACAGCTGGGCCCCCTACAGCAGCAACTTCGTGAACCACCAGGTGAATATAACGGCACATGAATTCAGACCATGCTGCCAGGTCTGAAGCTTGCAACTCAACAGCAAGCGCAAACCCGGGCACAGCCAGCTGAGCCTATAGGACAGAAGCCCGCATCTTCATCGGAAGAGGCTGGGGTTCAGACCATAAAACGTCCGGATTACTTCCAACCCCAGACCATACATGCGGAGGTTTCCAACGGAGGACTGGCCATTCAGTTTCAAATTGTTCACGAAATATTTGGTCGTTGAATATGCCCGAGAATTGAACGCAGAAAAGACGCACTCTTGAATCCTTATGAGCAAAACAGCTACAAAAGCTGCAGTTCGCAGCGTCCAGTTTGGCAGTTGCGGCCATTGTATCCTACAGCGTATGCAAGAATTCGAAAACAAAACATTGGTGTCATTTTGGTTTGTTGTCATGCAGGAAAAACCGCATATCTCAGCAGTAATGATGTTCAATTTTACGTTTCCTACACGTACCCACAGAAACTGTTCAAAAAAGTTGAAGCTCGGGCAAGCTACGGAAAGTATGTTTGACATGTGTAAGTCGTAAGGACAAGGATAAGATTAAAACGTTCACGACCATGCTCTGGTTTAGGTATCCGATTGGCTGCTACTTTTCCTCTCTAGACAGCGCAGCTTTGACGTTCGCGCCCCCCTGCGCAGGTTTGTGGAGAAGTGTGCCAGTCGGCACCAAATCCATAATGCATCATAATTTTTTCCGAGTTGCGATGATTGAATCTATCCCGATAGCCTCTGCAAAGAGTTCCCCAAGAAAGAGAAACCCAGGAATCATGTTGGTAATTTGCGTGTCAGTGTCTCGCCAGTGGCAGCAAAGTTGTTCTGCAAGGGACATGGTCTTGGTGGCCCAACGCTGAACAACGGAATCCAAACGTTATGTTGTTGGTGGGCTAATTTTTTTTGGCCCATGCTACTCTGACAAAAAGTTTGCAAGTATGTCTTACTTTGAAGATCACAAAGCTAATGCGAACTTCAAACGTCATGAAAATGGGGCCGAAAGATGACTCTAAAACGGTTTCAGCAAATCGGCCCTGGAGTGTAGACACTGGACAAATTTTGATGGTTTTTGTAAGTTTTTCAACTTCTCAAAATTCTGAATGCTGGAGAAAGATGACTTGCATGTGTTATCCTACAAGCATGTGGCTTAAGGATCATTATGATATTTGCTTCGTACTTTGATGCAATACGCTCACTTTGGTTCTCTCAGAACAAACATTGTGGAAACTAGACTGTGGGCACCGGCGTCCAAACCTCAACTCAAAAGTTGCTAGCCCAACAGAAACACGATGCTGCTTGCAACGTGTGTTCATTTTCAAAAAAATGCAAGTTGCTACACCTAGACCACAATTCGGCATTGAATGCATGTGTTCCGCCACAGTCCACGGTAAAGCAACAGCCGGAAATTGAAATTATAATCGAATAAGCAACGCCAAAGCTAGAGTCTAGAGCTATGGGCCACTACCGCTGTCTGTAAGAGAGTGAGTGAGAGAATCAGTCAGTGAGTGAGTGAATTAGTGAATGAGTGAGCGCCGGTTCCTTCGCGGCTTTGCGGGGAGCTCCGTTTTCGTCGTGGCCCCCTACACTTGGAGCTCAGACTGCCCAAGGTTGGGAACTCGGAGTCGAAGGGCAACGCTTTGGATGCAATTTTAGCAAAGCCCCAGTCCAAAAGGGAGAACAACGCAAACACTGCCAGCTCAACATGCACTGCGGCATCCGTTGTTGTCAGGGCGGCGAAGTCGTCCAAAAAGTCGCCCCAACGCAGCGACATTCCCCCCATTCCTTAGTGGTTCTTGCACAGCTCCTGCCCACGCCTACCACAACAACCTGCAAGAGACGCAGTATTCTTGTTTCCTTTGGGTTGCTCTGAATGTAGCACCGAGGGGCTTGAAGGCTGGGAGGCTTCAAGCTCACAAGCCTATCCGTTCGTGAAAGGTAATAACCAAGCCAGGGCGTGGGATAACCTGAGCAAAACTAGGCTAGGCTTGTTGGTAGGACTGACGTCCTAAGCTAAGGCTGTGACCCCAGCCAGGGCTCACCGAGGCTATAGCGAGCCTGCAGCAAGCGAGCTGCTCATGCCAGACTGAGCTACAAAGAGCCCAGGCCCAAGCGAGGGCTCAAAGCTCAATGCCCAGCGGGCCTGAGTTTGAAGGGATCGCGAGCCTAAGCCTCTGAAGCCAGCGGGCTGACACAGCTCGAAGGGAGCTGAAGCGAAAGCCAGGAGGAGGAGGACGGCACACGGGAGTACCCGCTGCCTTACAACCGCGAGCATCTCAGGAGGGCTCCGGAATCGTCATTGCACTCCGCGGGGAGTTCAAGCAGAGGATCTAGTTAATGCAGCCAAGGCCCAATAACGGCAGAAAGCCGAAATGAGAGCAGGGAAGACAAGCGAAGAGAGGAATAAGATGGGAAGGAACCGGAGTAGCCGCAGCAGCAGACCGGAAACGGGAAGGGCGAGCCATACCTCAAAGAGGCCGCTCAACCCACTGGCCTGAACGACGTCGGGACGGCCACCAAGCGCAGCTGCATAGAAAAAGGCGGCACGGCAAAGAGAACCGCTGCGTGAGCAGTTCAAAGACGCGGAGCCCCCCAAGAATGGCGGCTAGGGAGAATGTAGGAGCCCGGCCGGAATCTTGGGGGAGTAATCAGCAGCAAAGATAAGCTGAAAAAGAAGGGGCAGGGCGAGGGACCGTCGCGGAAGCAGAGCATGAAGAAAAGGCGCCCAGCAGAAACGCCAACAGCTGAACGAGCACAAATATGATCCAAGACACAGCCGGGAGAGAGCAAGAGACGCAAGGCCGTCGGGCTGAGAAAGCGAGGAGTGGGTGACAGGGTGAAGAAGCGGCGCCCTGCAAAAATGTCAACAGCTTCAAGGCCACCACGTGGGAGAGAAAAAGGGACCCAAGGGAGAGCAAACCTCAACAAAGCCGCTCAGACCCCTGGCGGACAAGGAATGAATGCAAAGGACAAGATGGCCAAACATGCAGGCAAACAGAAGGTCGCAGGGCGAAGAACCGCCGCGCAAGCTCAGCGCGAGGAAGCGGCGCCCAGCGAAAACACCCAACAGACCAATCAGAAGCATGATCCAAGCCACGACGTGGAAGGGCACACGGAAGGGCGAGCAACCCCAAAAAAGCCGCCTGCACCCACTGCTGGGAAGGGTGACGGGATGAGACGACCGCAAAGCTCACCAGCAAACAGAAGAGCGAAGGGCGAAGAACCGCCGCGCGAGCGGAAAATCCAACAGCTTGGCAAGCACAAGCATGATCCAAGCTAGAGCGTGGGAGGCAGGCAGGGACGAGACGGCTAGCCTCCAGAAGGCTGCTTAGGCGAGGAATTGCCAAGCCCACCGGCAAACAGAAGGTCGCAGGGCAAAGAACCACCGCGCAGGCAGGGCGCGAAGAAGCGGCGCCCGGCAAGCCCGGCAAAAATACCAAACGGAGAAGGAATCAACAAAGAAGAAGAGGGCCAAACACACCAAACACACCAAACGGAAGGCGGGAGAGCAAGGAACGCTGCACCGCCGCGCAAGCTCTGCGCGGAGAAGCGGGGCCCAGCAAAAACACCCAACAGACTAAGCAGAAGCATGATCCAAGCCATGACGTGGAAGGACACACGGAAGGGCGAGCAACCCCAAAAAGGCCGCCCACACCCACTGCAGCGAAAGGCGACGGGAGGAGACGACTGCAAAGCTCGCCTGCAAACAGAAGGGCGAAGGGCGAAGAACCGCCGCGCGAGCAAAGCGCGAAGAAGCGGCGCCCAGCGGCAAATCCAACACCTTCGCAGGCACAAGCATGATCCAAGCTACAGCGTGGGGGGCAACCAGGGACGAGATGGCGAGCAAACCTCAATAAGGCTGCTTAAGTGAGAGAACTGCTACGCGCACCAACAAACAGTAGGTCGCAGGGCAAAGAACCGCCCCGCAGGCAGAGCGCGAAGAAGCGGCGCCCTGCAAAAAATACCAACAGCTTCCAAGGCACCGAAGGAAGTCAAGCCACTATGTGGGAGGGAACAATAGGGACCGAATTGAATGTTAACTTTCTTACTTTCCTGGTTTTAATTTTCAGGAAGTGCGTTTAACCCCTTTTTTGGCTGCAAAGCCCAACAAGCGCTTTTCGTCTGTCTTTTTTTTGCAAGCCAGGTGAACAACACTTCTTGGGAATACCAGCTCACAACATGGCTCACAGACTTTACCCAGAGCATCCCCTGCAGTGCCCAACCCCAATAATCCCTTTCGCAATCGCGCCCGAGACACCTAAACTAGCTTGGCACTTTGATATCCTGCGCAGGCCCTGCCCATCATGCATCACCGCATCCATCATCATCTCGATCAGCGACATCACCAACAAAACCTTCGCTCGACCACCATCATCATCATCAACATCATCATCAACATCATCATCGTCACCATTTTGTCCCCGCGCGTGGTGTCGGGGGTCCTTTGGTCCCCTACTTATGTTAGGGCTGAGGGTTTACAGTTGACACATTAAACGCCCCCCGCCCCTAATCTCGAAATATATCCCCAATTTACGAATTCCATATCAGGAAATAGTTAAAGTTGGGGGTCGGGCCGGGGGCGTTCAACATGACTATCTATGGGCCACTACAAGAATCCATTCTTTCATTCCTGGCCAACCAGTGGCAAGACCCAGTACGTACGGGGTTGGAGTGTTGGGGGTCTACGCATTGGTGTTTGAAGGAATGCTTCATGGGGCCCCATTATTTTTCGGGAATCCCTTCCCTATACATAAGAATCATCTTGCTGCGGGGCCCCCCGTTATGCAAAAGCCACAATCCCCACATGACCAGAAGAAGCTGTCAAGTTGGCTCTTTTCCGAAGGGCTCGTGAGAGGAGCTGCGTTGAGAAATCCCCGAGGCCGGCCGGCCAGCCCACAAAGTTTGCACGCGCTTGGCTTCCGCGCAACCAATATGACTGGCAAAGACCCGTGGCCCTGTGAGCCACTGCATTGAGGCTGCGAGCTGATTTGCACGGTGCAGCAGTACCGAAACCATCACCAGCACGGTACCACACTACACCCATTAACCTATAAAATGATGTACAAAAAACAGACCTCAGGGCTTTCACTCACAGCTGAATGAAGTTTGTTGGCCTTGGGACCTGTGGGAGCTTAGGAAATTCCAGTATACATTGGCGCGCAGACTATGTTCAGGAAGTGGTTTAGCATCCCTGGCAACCGCTGCCCATGCAGTTCAGCTCGACAACACAAACACTGAAAACAGAGCGGTCTCAAATCTACGCAGACGAGCAAAATGCGACTGGCCATTTCTTTTCGCCCATGGCCATCTGACGTTCTGCGCAGGCGTTTTTCTTCAATGGCCAGCTTGCAGACTCCAGGGCAATACACTGTCAGCAAGCTAGAGCGGTAGAGCTTACGTTGTGTTCTAACCCCCTCTGCGGACACACAACGCCTCTGCAACGACAACGCCAGCATACTCATATCACCGAAGCACCTGGGCCCTCCCAACAAAATGTATGGGCAGGTACCACAGGACGCGCGATGACCATGCGCTGCTGCAGTCACAGTCCGCCTGAGGCCTGCCATCAATTGATGACATCATCACCCCTGGAAAGGAAACTGCACTCCTTGAGAATGCAAATTGATCCTGCCCCCCGTTCCTGTGTGTTTCATTCAACACGCAAGACGTGGGAAGGAAGAGCGAGCTTGAAGGCAAAACCGTCAGACATGAGCTATAGGAAGCACGTACAAATCCTTTTCGCGCGCAAACGTCTCCAAACTTGCACAACACATGAACAATCGCAACGTCAAAGCGATTTTGGGCGTAAATCCTATTCTTTGGATTTTTTGGTCCTCAGGGCCACCCCGGAGGAGCGCACGAAAAGCACGAAAAACGCACGACATTCGCCTTTGACCCTCGAGAACTTATAGCCATCCATAGTAGCCGAACCCAGCCGAAACCAGCAAAACAAGATCTCAGCCCTTGGCAAACAAGCCAGATGCAAGGTTTATTAGCTTCAAAACTAAGGCCTGGAATGGGTTCTCGGCCCCACAACAGCTTAATTTGCTCGAAGGTAAAATGGGCGCACGAAAAATGCACGAAATGCACGAAAAGCATCTCAGCCTTGAAAGGCTTATTTTGGTCTTTTCAATTACCTACACAGAAATAATGGAATTTAGAGGACATCAAAGATTACATCGCAAATTCCTGAAAATCTTTACAAAAAACACAAAATGAAAGAAACCAGCGCTGTTCGGGCCTTTGGGACACATTTCGCTCTCGCGAGTTTGCCAGGGCCTGAATCCCCTAAGTACACCCAGGCAGCCTGACAGCCATAAAGGTTTCACAAGCAGAGCTCACAGGAAGCTTTCCCGCATCCTCATTGCCCAGCCATCACTACAACCTGACCCAGCAAGTGGAGCCAATCCCTGCAGCGCTGCCCTTCGCCACCTTTCTCCCTTTCACCCTCAGCTGCCGCTTGATACTCCAACTGGTCCCACAGCATGCAACTACAGCCCATGAAACCTAAGTGAAACCTGAAAACCTCTGCTGCCGCTGCTGCACACTTTGTAGAAAGGGGGAGATAACGAAAGCTTCGGCCTTTCGCCAAGTGGCACACAGGAAGACGCACAGCGCACATGGTAGGCATAGACGCTGTCAATGCCCAGCACCATTTACTTTGAGCTTGGCACTTTCTGACAAGCTAGCCAACCAAACAACATAGCTTGGCACGCTCTCCACGCTACCAAGAACAGAAACACCCAGAAGGCTAACGCAAGGTTACGCGCATTGCCAACTTGTGGAAAACTATTTCATGACGCCGAACTCATGAAAGCTTGGTTCTTGAAGCACAACTGATTGCAATTGCTCGAGTTGAGGATTTCTTTGTTTTGCTCTGTTGAACGCCAAAAAATGTCATCTTGAGCCTTGTTGAAAATACACAAGTTGTCAGAATCACACTCAAGCTCAGAAACAAAGATCATGGCTGCGCAAATGCCATGACAAGCGCTCAAAACAATCAAGCAAGCTCAAGCCCAGCTGGTTACGCAAACAAAGTTACAACAATCTGCAAAGCTGTCACACGGCCCACTCGTGCTTCAAACTTCAGACGCCCCTCCCAAAACATGTCCGTTTCCAATAATGGAACAACAGAAAAGCAAAGCCCAGAGTCTTAAAAAAAAACAAGATTGCTGCGCTGTCTGTCGGCATAACCCCCCGTAGAAGAAAAAACATACAACACAGGAGCCCTTCGACTTAAGACCTTCATAGTTTAAGGCTAAATTAGGGTTTAGGGTAAAGCTTTTTCCGCACGCAGCAACACCAGTCGAGGCAACGAATTTTGTACATTTGGGGACCTGCCCAAAGCCAGCGAGAGAAACCGCACAAATCACAAGTTCATTCAAAATCGCTCCCTTGCGGAGCGTCCTCGAAATTCGGTCGGCTTTTCATTACATACATACACACATACATACACACACACATACATACATACATACATACATACATACATACATACATACATATATACATACCTACCTACCTACCTACATACATACAAACATACATACACACATACATACATACATACATACAGACATACATACATACATACACACACATACACACATACACACACACACATACATACATACATACATGCACACATACACACATACATACATACATAC